>JAQQAE010018992.1:0-11046 GCA_029823295.1 Pseudamia nigra | reverse complement strand
TTATGTTAATTATCTGAAACGGAATGAATGAAATTAGTTCTAAAAATGATTTAGAATGTATTCTTACCTTGGCTTATCACTTCGTAGTGTGTCTGTGAACACTGCACACGTCCATAACTGTAAACAACTCCAAAGACCGGAGCTGCCGGCTCCTAACATAGACAGAGGCTGCCAACGGCTGTTAGCTGTGTCGACACGAACGCTGCCGGGCTAACTCCACTCCGGAATCGGCTATGTTGTTCGCCGTCTCGGCCTGCCGGGCCGGGCATCGCCGTCTCGGCGTGTCGCTGCCCAAGCCGTTAGCCGCCTGCTAGCAGCCTGGACCGTGTCGAGACAGTGCTGCCCAGCCCGGACGCGCCAGCTCAACACGGTGCTGCCCGGGCAGCGTTAACACGGCCCGGGCAGCACCGTGTTAACGCTGGCTAGCGTTTTGGCTAGTGCTCTGACTTCCGGGTCATTCTTGCCGAGACCCGGAAGTGACGCAGGCGTGACCCGGGCGTCGTCGTCCACATAATTCGTCGTTATAAGGTTCAATTTTTTTGCAGTTTTTTTCCATCGGTATCCAAATTTTTTGTTGTCAGAAGCGGTCGTTGTCTGAGGTTCCACTGTATATGCAAATCATTTCGGGTGTTTGTTGTTTGTCACACTGAGAGCCACTACAGGTCACTCTAGGCTTGTGTGCCTGCATCTGCCGCATCTGTATTACTGACAATTTAAAATGTAGATATTACTGGTAACCATACCTGCCATCAGCTTAACATCAAACATGTGCCGACACATTTGCGTGTCACTTACCCAGGAGGCAAGCCCCGAGCGCTCGCTTCTGGCGTCAAGTGCACGGCCACCCGCAACCAACTCCGCGTACAGTGGCAGGTGGGGAGTTTGACTGGGGCAGTCCACATGTCAAACGGTAACGCAGGTGTCCTAAGGCGAGCTCAGGGAGGACAGAAACCTCCCGCAGAGCAGAAGGGCAAAAGTTCGCTTGATCTTGATTTTCAGTATGAATACAGACCATGACAGTATGACAGTAGCACGTCTGCTGTCATATTACGCTAACATACGAGACACCTATTCAGCCTGTTGTTCTATATTCTATTATTACTATAACTTGCCTTTCAAGATGAAATGTCTGTTCTTGGTGTCAGATTTTGTTAAATAAATTTCCCCAAACAAATGCCATCTCCAGAGCGACTTGTGCACGTTTTTTTCTTCTTCATTATGCATTTGTTGGCTTGTGCGACTAACATTCCGGAGCGACATATAACCCAGAAAATACGGTATATTCCTCTCTGCTGAACGTCACATTTTATTACTGAACAAGTGAGAAACAAGTTATTTAAGAGCAGGTTTGTTGAGATAAATCTTGATCAATCTGGGCATTCAACTTTTTATTCTCTCATTTTGGTGCCCTCTCTCTAAACAGCAAGGGGGTGTTTATGTAATTGCCAACATACCTCGAGGTTGCCTCTTTTAGAGGGGTTCAAGATCAGGAACTTTTTAAGCAGGTTCTCACAGTCCGTGGACATGTAGAAGGGAATCCTGTATTTACCACGCAGCACACGCTCTCTCAGTTCCTTTGGTCAAACAAGAGAATGGAAAGTTAACAGCGGCTCCAAGTATCCACATTAAAACAACATAATGACTCCTTTTGTCTCACAATGTGAGGGTAAAAACTTCAAGAACACACAGACTGAACAAATAGGCTATGCTAAGATTTATCCCAAAATTTATTGTAGGTGCTGATCTACCAATTGCTTAATAATGATGGCTACTATGATACATTATTCAGTTTAATGAGTTCTTATTATCAAGGGTGCCATAATTTACATGAACTAAACATTGAATGCATTTTCAATTCAATTATTCAAATATGCTAATGTTTACAGATGAAATTCAATTTGTACATGGAAACTAATGCCATAGCCAACAACCACAAGTAAACATCACATTAATCACATCAACATGTAATTTTCTTCAGTGCTCTTTATTCACACATCATATTTAATGGCTTGCACTAAACTCTCATTAACCTCTGTAAGCTGCTCTTCCCTCAAGAGGGGTCTCATTAGTTAGCATTATTAAGACACTAATGGCGATGAATCCACAAATGAAGGTTGTGTCATGGCTGAAATGTTCAGGTAAAATCTTAGAATGAGCAATGAGCTTGCAGAACTAGGCATTGAATCTGCATAAAAATCTGTGAAATATCCCAACTTTGATAAAATGTCAATGCAATTATCTCAAACAATCCTTTCAATCTCAGCGTCATTATTTCACTTTTTATAAGAGCGCATTTAAAAGGAAAGAAATAACCGCTGTGAGTTAACTCAGAAGCCTGTGTGTTAAATAGTAAGACCAGTAACGTAGGTGTAAAACCAAACTGCACAACAGCAGTGTGCAAAGACTTTCTGGATAAGCCTAGTTGGCTTAACAGGCATGTTAATATCAGTATCACCGCATTCAATGTCATATCGCCCACCCAAAATGTGTCTGTACTTCCAGAATGAGTCATATGGGCACTGACCGCATAGTGGGAATAACTACAGTTCCAAGACAGCATTTAATGCCTTTTATTTAAAAACTAAACTGAATAAAGTGCCAGATTTCAGGACCAGTTTTGTGCATCACACCACCAAAAGTCTCTGTTTGAAAACAAAGTGCTTGGACCGAGTCTAATAATTTTTGCACATTCACTGTAATCTACAGGGCAGAAGGAACAGAAACCAACATGACGAATACTACAACCACCCACAGAATACAGAAATCTGCTTATGTAACGCGCACAAACACACTCTCGTATAACTGACCTTGAGGTTCTGTCCATCAAAAGGCAGCGAGCCGCTGACCAGTGTGTAGAGGATCACCCCCAGGCTCCAAACATCCACCTCAGGCCCGTCGTACTTCTTGCCTTGAAAGAGCTCTGGAGCAGCATAGGGTGGGGAGCCACAGAAAGTGTCCAACTTGTTCCCGAGAGTAAACTCATTACTGAAGCCAAAATCTGCTATCTTGATGTTCATGTCTGCATCCAGCAGCAGATTCTCTGCCTAAAGACATGATGTGTGAGACAAGGATTTCATTCAATTCAATTTAATTTTTATTTGTATAGCGCCAATCATAATCGCTGATTATCGCTAGGCGCTTCACAATTCGAGGCCGAGACCTCCTGACTATACAGAGCGCAAACCCAACAGAACCAAAGATATGAGCAAAGATAAAGGAACAGATTTTATTTAGGCATATTCTGGCAGATTTATCCCAAATCTAATTCATCTTAGTAATGACTTGTTTTTTTATTAACTGACATTATTGGTAATATTGTGAACTTAGGATTTATGCCAATAAAGCATTGGACTGACACAGACAATGAAAGGAAGACATAACAGTGTAGAGAGACACAAGACAAGGGTTTGTGGTTTTTCTCAAGGCTAGATGTGACATGTAAATACAGAAAAGCACAAAGAAACCCGAAGGGAACACAAGCCTCCATCAAGGCCAACAACCCACTCTTCATGTGGCACCACAATATGATTAAATCACAAACAAACCACAAATTATGACATATGATTCTCCCTTTTTGTCATCAGTTGGTGGTGATACTGGTTTTTTTTTCCAAAACTGATTTTCCATTTTAACAAAAAGAAAATTACACTACATACAACAGTACATCACAGTTATTCACCAACTCGTTTCTACTCATTTTTCTATACTCAAAGCCGTTTCACAACATAAAAAGTATAAACTTCTGTTAAGACTTGCAGTTTACATACTGTACATTTTCTGTTTCAATTCTTCCAAGTCTTTTGTTTCAACAACCTAGCATTTCTCCAGTCAACCCAGGTTTACAACATAAAATAAACTACCACAACTTAAAATTCTCTGTCAACATGTTGGTGAATGAAAATGTATAAAAGCTGTGCACACACAGTTAAGAGACTGACATTTGATACAGAATGACAAGACAGTTTTTGATATTCTATAGTGGCTAAGCAATACAGTCGGCATCATAAAAGTTGGGTGCTATTGTTCCACTTCTAGGTTACACTGTGGTGTTAAAAAAGTGTGAGGGTTAAGTTTTTGTGATTTAGTAATATGATATTCTGTTATTCAATATATGGAAACTCTCACAGTACTTTCTCCAAACAAAGGGCAGAGTTTAACAAACAGGTCACTCTGTCATGCAGTTTCTGTGCTACTGTTTTTATGACATGTTCATGAGTTGGAAGATAACACACACACCAATCAAAAGTTTAGGCACCCCTTCTCCTTCAGTGTTTTTTTTCCTTATTCTTTTTATGTCAAGCTTGAATATTCGCCCTGATTTGGCAGATTCAAATTTATTGTTTTTCAACTGTTGTATAGTAACAAATAGGACCAGAGACATGAATCTACCACAAAAGCTGTGAAAATGGGGATTGAATGAACCGTTTTGGCATATCTGTATTTTTAATATATATTCAATCTAATATGAAGGGTTTTGGTGCAGATCCAGAGCTGTCAGAAAAGTGCACTATGGGCCTTGGCAGAGGTTTGCACTTTGTGTGCCATTGCAGTTATTACTTTCAACACTGTACTACTCTACATTAAAACTGAAGACAACCAAACTGTAGTAAACAAAAAAAGTATTAAACAACTCAGAACATGTTTTATATTTGAAATTGTCCAGAGTAGCCACATTTAGCTTTATGAAAGCTTTGTACACTCAAGGCATTCTATCATCACATTCACGAAGTAGTCACATGGAACAGTTTTCAATTCACAGTTGAGTTTGTGCAATTTCTTGCCTTCCTAATACATGTTAGTCCATCTAGTGTCTTGTGCAGAGGAAGGGTGTGTACACAGTCAATACTTAGTGCTATTACAACTACTTTACAAATCCATATCACGGCAGGCAACACTCCATTAGGTAGAGAGAAAAAACAGTTCATCATTACATTAAGAAATGGAGGTTGGTCAATCTCAAGAACTGTGGTCACCAAAACCAGTCTTCAATATTAATATAAATGTTGAAAAGAATTTTTTTTTAAAATAAAGAAAAAAACACTGATGGAGAAGGTGTGTCCAAACTTTTTTACTGGTAGTGTATATCCTATCTTGTTAGTGAGGGAAGTGACAGTGACGAGGTACAGACACAAAAGATTAAATGAAGAAACTCTACAACATTAAGAATGAGGTTTACAGGGTAACAGATTGAGGCCTACAAGCAGCACAATGGGCAAAGGGAGCAAGCACAGTTTTTTTCTGTTTGTATCCAAAGCCTAAAGTGCGCCAGTGAGCAAAGAGGCTGTGGTTGCCTAGCAACAGGTGCGCTCTCCTTTTCACTTGCTCTGAATACTCTGTAGCCTGTGTGTGTGTGCGCATGAAATACAACACTGACATCATCTCCAGGCTCTGACCTTAGAAATAAATGAGCACCGGCTTTTCATTTTTTGCCAGCTGATTTAATCATCTATAGCTAATTAACATTAACTAAGTTCTCACAAAACGGGATGCTTTGATGTTCTCTTGTTAGGAAAAGAAACATTAGTGCATTACATGAGGAACCTCCAAAACAGAGCAGCTATACTTAGTCTTTGTTATTTTAGTTTCAATGTGAAATGTAGGCTCATCAAAATGTGATTCGGTAGTGTTGGAAATACTAGAGGTAAAGTTTTCACTGATTTCACATTTCAGTCCATGGATCAGAAGTGATTAGGATAATGTGCAGGACGGCATGCATTACAGTAATGAGAACTTTCTGTCCTCACAAATCATGCTGTTTCCCCTATGCCCTTTTCTTTTAAAAAATACAAATCATTACCAGCCAACATGGAGAAAATATTTCCCAACTTCAGTTAGTTAGAAATGTTTACAACAATGACAAAAACCAACATTAGTGCCATAAATCACTGAAGGAATGAGCAGTTTCTGTTCAGATACTGTAACAGTAATCATGATAATGTCTTGTCTACAGGTCTGCCTGCTGCCACAATAAGAGGATTTACAACACAGCATAATACGATGAACCAAACTGACCTGGAAACATTATTTCTGTGTACGCTGAGTTTCATTTTTATAGATACTTTTGTACAAACCAACATGGAGCAAATACTAAAAGGGAAAAAAAAAAGAGACTCACCACGAGGATGATTAAATGAGAGGAAAAAAAGCAACATAGGGACAGAGGGAGCAGGGTAAACTCCTGCTCCACAACAGGGACATTGTATAGTCTGTGATTAACCTATGTCAGTTTGTGTGGGTGGGATCTTATCTCAAAACACTAAATCATACAAAGATTAATGGAGAGAGAAGATGAGAGAGAGTACGTGCTTTCTCTTACATTGACACTCAATGTAATTCAATAATGTGCATTTCTCACCTTGAGGTCTCTGTGTACTATACACTTCTGATGGCAATACTGCACTGCTGACACAATCTGGAGAGTGAAACAGTGAGTGAGAGAGGGACAGAGGGGAAGGAGAGGACGGAGTCAGAGAGGTGAGAAAACGTGTGGAAGACACCTAATTATGATGTTATTAAGAAGCATGAGAACACACTCAGAATGCAAAAATTAAGCAAATCCCTCTGCTTACATTTAAATGATCAATTATAAATGATTAAATGTATTTCAACAACTGACAGTCTACTTTAACAGCATAGCCCAAATAAATTACATATGGATGATAGCTTAAGTGCTCAGAAGTTAAGTACATGAATGAATACAACACACTACAGTTTTAATGACCATCCAAACAGGATTATTACAGCTAATGAAAACAAAGACAAAAACAGTTCAATAGAAACTACAACTAAGTAGAACTGAATGAAAAACACACTTCATTTGCCCTCAGTTAATGGTTTATGGTGTTCAAGAATAAAGTACCTTTGTGCAATAATAGCATTTTTTTAAATACATAAATACAGCATACAGTTGTCATCCTACTTTTACCAGCTCATATACATCTAGACTTTTCTCATTTTACCAGAAAAATAGATGAAAACACAGAAATACTAGGAATTCCACCAAAAACGTTTTCATTGTTAAACAAAAAATAGCTGTACTAAAATCTGAAAAAGTGAAAGACAAAGCAAAAATCACAAAACTGCAATATCTCTATGTTCTACATGCCATCAAATAGGCATGTTTTTTCTCATCACACACCTGTCTGAATTTGGCACGGGCCTCTTTCTCCTTCATCCTGCCGTGGGCCACCAAGTAATCAAAGACCTCTCCTGGGAGATGAGAGAAAGAAGAGGAGAGCAGATTTAGTGATGGAACCTGATGCTCGTCTTCGTAAAGACAGAGTACTGGGTCAATGTGACACTGAACTCAATATTATCCTTTGGGAATGAAAGAGCTAAAGGGCCTGACTGAGTATAATCTGATGTTCAGATAGGAATACTTTTAGTCTGCTGATGTTCCAAGGGTTTTGTCATTTTGTTAGATTTATTAGAATTAGGTGTGGTCAATAAGCCAATAAAACAAACCACACATGAGTAAAAAAGGATAATTCTGACTATAACCCAAGAGAAAATCACTAACAACAGTTCATGGAGGCTGCAGATTAAGCGAAAAGGTTGGGATTGTGCTGGTGGGGAACAACGTGACACTAACATACAAAGTGCCAAGCCTCAGGGGGAATGATTTCAGTGACACACACTCACCTCCACTAGCATACTCCATTACCAGGTACAAAGTCTTCTCTGTCTCTATCACCTCAAAAAGTTTGACTGGAGGAGGAGAGAGAACAAAAAAAAGGCAGAGGAATTGGAAGGGGGGAGGGGCAAGTGGTCAGTCAAAATAGGGAATGAAAAAGGGATGTAAAAAGTGTGATGAGCATAAACCCAAACATTTTTAGATAAGAGACAGGTGAAACATGATTATCATTTGACCTTCGAACAGCAATTATGTCTTCATGTTCATAAGCAACAACAGGGTAGAAGCATCTGTGCGACTCACCTATGTTGGGGTGATTCAACATCTTCATAATCCTCACCTCTCGGAAGAGCTGTGAAAAACGGGCAGCACAAGGTGCTATGTCAGATATGTTATCAGATGAAAGGTGATATTACGGCATATATAATTCACATGCATGTGCCTGCTTTTACAAACTATCTGTTAAAGCCTCACTATGTGACAGTTTTTAGATAACAGTTTGTTTTAGAAAACAAACTGTGATCACATACTGGGAGAGATTCAAGCAATACAGTGAAAAACTTGTGGGGATTTTAGTGTTTAAACAAATATAGCTGAGGTCAAAATGATTAATTATTAGCGAAGCATCAGTTGTAAAAGCATCATGCCAAAAAAGGAGCTGTTGATGGACACAAAGAAGATAATCATGGAGAAGGATACACAAAGTTAGCAAAGCATTTCCAAGTTCCAGAACTGGAGTGAATATTTATGATCTCAGTAGTAAATAATAGTTTACTTTGTCTGAAGCTGCATGTCCTGTCCGCAGCCATGACAGATTCCACTTACATTCAGGCATAACAAGCCCAATACCTTCTTCTGCTATGTGCATGTATGTGCATTACCATATATCACTGGATTTACTTTATGTTGGCCATATCAGAGTTTCTTCCATGTCTTGTCACATGGTCTGTCACATTTGTACACTATTGTACATTTTATGTCTTACATCTGCTGATGAATGGTTATTTGATGTGTGTTCACTGTGCGAGCGTACATGGTTAGAGAGTGCGCATGTAAGTGGACAAACTCCACCCTGCCACGATCAAAGGAAGTAATTGCAGCTTGTTTCCTGTAATTAAAACTCTCTCTGAAAACTAGACCACTTCAGAGAATGAGAAATACAGAGAGAAAACCGGGAAGGGAGGGAAGAAGGGACAGAGAGACAGAAAGGAAGTGAGGAGGAGAAATGCTTGCGGGGCAAAAGAGTGATTTGGGAGAAAAGGGATAAGGAATGGGGTTTGGATTTTGTGCCTCAGTGTGTGTAACTTTAAGGGAGACCCACCTTCTGCAAACTAGAGGAGTTGAGCTGGGTCTTATCAATGATCTTTATAGCCACCTGGAAGAAAAACAAGACCGTGATCATTTCTTGTTATACTTTTATTAATTTATTATGCTTGCAGTTGGACCTTTCTCCTCACACAAACCCACACAGCACCAGGCCTGTAAGCACATCAATTGGAGCAAAAAACACACACACAGACTATCTTTTTGGACATATCACACCCTTACACACACAGATAAAATCTCAGCATTAAGTGATAAACGCACAATCACAGCAGGCAACTATTATATAATACGACAGAATAGAGAGATGCAGAGCTGACGCATGAGTTAAACCCATGCAATAATGAGGTCTACAGTTCATAATCCAACAGCAAACAGAGATAAAAGACAGTGAAAATGAAAGAGCAACAAAATTAAAACCTTGAAACAGGCAGATGGGAGAGATGCATAGTGAGAAGTGGAGAAAAACAGAACAAAGGACATAAAGGCAAGGGAAGAATTATCTCTCAACAAGAACACAGAGAAGAGGGATTTATTTCTCTCTCCCATTCTGTCTTTCACTGTCAACGAACTCCTTTCTTCCACTCCTGTTTCTGGTTGTGCCTGTCTGACTCTTTCATGCCCTCTGACTCTCCCTTGTTTTCTTTTTATGTGTGTATATGTGTGTGTGTGTGTGTATGTGGCAGCAAGTCACATGGAGTGTTATCAGGGTGTCAGGCACAGAGCTGTCACACATTGACAGAGCCCGCCCTCCCCTCTCTCTCGCTTAGAGGCCGAGAGTTGACTTGACTAGGCCTCAGACAGAACCCAGCATGGGCTCACTGCAGACACAGCTTTTCCCTTAAAGGAACAGAGCACTAAATTACATCACATCTGGAGGTTACAGTAAGCCGGAGATATTTAGATTTCCCTATTCAAGCTGACAATGGTGATCTAATCTGCTGCAGCAGATGTACGTCTCCAAAGCCACGCAAGCCTCAGTTCAGAACAGACCTGCTGTGTTTCACAGCTTGATTCCTCCTTTCTGCAGCAACCAGGAAGGTACATTAATATTAGACGTCCGCCTGACATTTATACTATTATACTAAGTGACTTTATGGAGCCTATGCAATGGATGTGAAGATTTAGGGAGATACTCCAGATATATCATAAATTCATTATTGTAATGTGTCTGGAGACGAAAAAAAACTTATGGTTTCAGCTTAATCTGTTACAGTATAATAATTTCAGTCTGTGAAAAACACTGATTTGTTTAAAACTGGAAGCAATGTAAGGAAAACATCAAAACACGCAGCTTTCATTCCTCTACCTTGACAGTATTTACAGTTGATGTGAAAAATTCTTTGCATGGAAAAGTGATGATATAATTTCTTCCATTACAAGAGGCGTCTGTTAAATGGTTTTGCACTTATGTAGCGCCTTTCTACACTATGGCACTCAAGGCGCATTACACTGCTTTCCATTCACCCACACATTCACAGACCAGTGACGCTCACTGGGAGCAACTTGGGGTTCAGTGTCTTGCTGAAAGACACTTTGGCCTGTGAACATGAGAAGGGATTGAACCACTAACCTTCTGGTTCATGGACAACAAGCTCTACCAACTGAGCCACAGCCACCCCCACCTGTTAACTCAATTTTGCACAATAACTATAGAGTTTAAAACTATATAATCGAAACAGACTGCAATCACATTACCCACAGTGTGAGAAAATTGACAGTTCTCTTTTGCAGCTTTTGGTGCAGCAGTCTATTTTTCCAATGCTTTAAAGTTGAATCACAATGGAAATTGATTTAAGACATGGTCATGAGAAAATAATTGATATTAAAATGCATGTATACATTAATAATATACTTTTGTCATACACCTAGTTTTCACGATCAAGAAGAAGTGACAAAATCAGTTATGTTTTTATGTCCAATTAAAAAAAATTTCTATTTATTTCCTCATGTGTGTCTAAAGTTGCCTGTGCACAGATTATACTTTCAAACCTTAGTAAAGCTGCATCTTATTTTACAGTGGGGCCAATAAGTATTGGGCAACATAAAAATGTGCAAGTTCACCCATTTAAAAAGATAAGAGAGGTTTG
>JAQQAE010018991.1:0-11046 GCA_029823295.1 Pseudamia nigra | reverse complement strand
TTTTTTTACATTCTGTCTCTCAAGCTTGATGTGTACCTATGATGAAAATTACAAACCTCTCTTATCTTTTTAAATGGCTGAACTTGCACATTTTTACGTTGCCCAATACTTATTGTCCCCACTGTATCTGAGGTGCTGTAAATTGTCTGAGTTTGGTAATTCTATTAACTGTATCCTCTGCAGAGGTCTTGGTCTTTCTTTCCTGGGACAGTCCTCAGGAGCTCCAGTTTCAACAGTATTTGATGGTTTTTGTCACTCCACTTGGGGACACATTCAAAGGTCTTGAAATGTTTTTGAATGACTGACCTTCAACTGGTTTACATCCATACAGTCAAAATACAAAAGGATATGAAGTCTCCATTCAGATCAGCAAAAAGAAAGCAGTTATATAACTAATGTGTATAAATATGAGTACGGCGTGCTCTGATAGCTGCACAAAAATATCACACATCTCAATAGTAGTGTTCACTTTTGTTTGTGCTCTTTGAAATTAGAGGAATCTGAAACAGGATAAACCTCTGAATAAGCAAAGGCACACCCACGATCCTGAATCTGGATAAGGAAATTAAGGTGCTAATATGATATTTTCTTGAATGAGGCGCTGCTGGTTTGAAATGTGTTTTTCTTAACAGGTTTCAACCAAACACCAAATGTTCTCAGGCCAATACCCTTAAACCAGCACTAAACCTTTAAAAATTAAAGTAAATCAACACACGTTGTCTTTGACACCAAGTTAACCACACTACAACGTGACACATCAAGAGTGATTTGATCAGTTCTGGCCAGTTTTTCCTGGTGGTTTCTGTTATGTAGTTTTGTTGCAGTATGATTAAAACCACAAAAAACAAAAAAGCAGCTGAAGTAAACAAAGCTATAAAGTAATGTTAAGTTCATAAGCCAATCTATGTCTAAGACCCTTCAAAATCATATTTAAGACATTTTAAGGATTAAGATTCTAATGCTTAGCAGATTTTCAGCTTTCAAAAGGACCAGTGGGAACCCTGTAAATAAGATGCGGGGGTCTTAGCTTTAGAGCAGGCTTATACACCGACAAAACAAAATCTTTCTTATCCTCTCAGGGTTACGTAGTTACCTTGAAGTTGAGATCCTCTTTGCTCTGAGGCTGCCTGAAGATGATGACGACGCAGACGGCACAAAGCAGTGTCAAAATGATGCAGGGCACTAGCACAGCTGGCTGCGCGTCCAGCAGCTCCGAGAGGAAATTGGCCAGAAGAACACACAATACTGTGATAAAAACGGCTGCAGAGACAAAAAGACGAGCTTAGACCGAGTACACCAAGCAACTCATTCCTTGTTGAAAGAAATTTAGAAGCAGTCTACAAGCTAAACCCTGCACACTTACAAATGATGGCAGTAGTAGAGTAGACAATGTTTCCAGAGATCTGCGTTGGCTTCTTTCCACTTGGACAGAAGAGCAGTTTCCATGTGAATGTCTCATGAAGTGGCCTCTCCTCCTCTGCGTCCATGCCGTACTCGTCACTGCTGTCGCCTCCACCTACAGCCACCTTCTCTCCTCCCACCATCTCCACCAGTTTCTCAGTCTGGCTGGATGAATTCAGGGTGCCGGGCTGGTACCTGTAAGGAAGAGAAGAGACTATTTACATTTACTTGACTAGAAGATCATCCCTGCCTAAAATAAATATAAATAAAGTGATCATCGGGAAGCAGTTACAATGGCCTAAAAATAATCATTTCGAAAAGTACACATGAGCAAACAAAGAGCATAACAATTAACTGATTTAACAGCTAGCTGGTAAGGTTTCTGTGACTCTCGTGCTTTATGTGTCCACAGGCTTTGCTACAACCGTCCTGTACGCTTTCAACTTGACCTGGCACACGCTTGTCAGCATCAGGGCAACAAATGTGATTAGAACTGCAAGAACACACCTCAGGATAAGCACACAGATGGCTACTAATGAGTATGCCAAGAGAGTTCCAATGGACATGAGGTCAACCAGAGCTGCCAGGTCAAACAGGAAGGCCATCAGAGCTGCAAACAGGAAACAAGATTTATTACACATTTTACACCTTCAACTACTAGGAAGAGAAACAGAAGACAAAGACAGATACACAGAGACAAATAGTCTACCTGCAACGATGCCTGAGACGATGGTGGCCAGGAGAGGGGTCTTGGTGCGAGTGTTCATCCTGGACAGAGCACGGAACAGCAGTCCGTCCTCTGCCATGGCATAGATAACACGGGGCATGGGGAACATCGAACCCAGGAGACTGAAGGAAACAATGGAGTTAGAGAAAAACTCAAACATGTAGAGCAGTGTGACAATGGACATTCAAGGTTGCATTTCCTGTTCCTCACCTGGTGGAGAGAGCGCAGAGAGAACCAACAGCCACAATGTATCTGGCTGGAGCCCAGCCCACGTAGGTGAAGGCCTCGGGCAGAGGACTCTGGGTGTTCAGCTGGTAGTAGGGCATCATGAGGGTCAGAGCAGCAGACACGCCAAAGTATGCAAAAAAGCAAATGAGCAACGAGGCCACAATCCCAATAGGGATTGAGCGCATGGGGTTCTTTGCTTCCTCACCTGAGAACAAGCAAAACAAAACCAAGGGAAAAAAAGTTTGTTTTAAGATTAACAAACAGTTCCATAAATAACATTATACAAATATGGGCACACAGTGTGGTGCTAGCCCTGCAAATATCTGAAATTGTTTTTAATTACGCTTGCCAATCATTTATGCTGAAACATCATATTTCCTTGTTTAGTGGACAGCTAAAAGTGCATATCTGCATTTTCTTTGTAAAATAAACACTACCACATACTTCTAATGTATCAAAGCATGAAATCGAATGCCTCAACAAACAAGTCATGGAAATCTGAAATGGGGTAAATATGAAATTGGATAAGCCTCTGAGCGGGCAAAGGCACACCCAAGATCCTGGATTTATGTAAGGAATATTTGACTTGTCAGACAAATGACACACAAACATTACAAACATGTCCACAGCCTGTGAAGATTATGTACAAAGGCATTTTAGCCAAAGTCCTCTTTAAGCTGCTTCTCACAAACAGCTATAATCACTCACTTGTAGTGGCGATGCAGTCAAAACCCACAAAGGCATAGAAGCAGGTGGCAGCTCCAGACAGGACTCCAGCGATGCCAAACGGAGCAAAACCACCCACACCAAATTCTTTCTCAACACTGAGGGATACAAGAGGAGACATTTCACTGGTGAGAAAAATGATCAAAACACAGATTTGTCAGTAAAACTGCAACTTCATTTGCTGACAGAGACAGGTATCAAAAACTGACTTGACAGTTCCGGTACTGTTGGTGTTGTTGGAGTGCTTGAAGTTGAGGTAGTCCTGCTCTGTGAGGTTCCAGTTTGTTGTGTCGCCCTTGACAAAGCCAGAGATGACGACGAAGCCCAAAACTACAAGGTTAATGCCCGTGAAGATCTTATTCACCAGCGCTGACTCGCTCACGCCAAAGGCCAGAAGCCCTGGAGGCAAGAAAATCAAAGAAAAAAAGAGAAGATAAGAGAAGGACCAATAACAGCATGTGCCATATGTGGGTGGTTGTGTTTGTAATGCATCATTCTGAACATATCAACAGCCAGTGACACTCCATTTCTCTCCAGCTGTACTACTGGCTGGAATATTAGGCTGTTATGTAAGGTTTAATGCAATGTGAATAATGGGCTACACTAACATGGCCTGGAAAAATCAACTTATTGTAAATAATCTGTATTTTCTTTAAGTAGCTTTCATTCTACTTTTGTGACACATTTGTATTTCTCATTCTTTCCATGACTTGCCTTCACTTGTTTGCTCCACCATTGCTGTGTCCAAGTTTCTTGTTGTAAATACCTTAAATAATCATTAGGTTTTAGTATTTATTAAATTACCCTGGTTATCTTGTATCACCATTGTTTCAAGCTTTGTCAGCTGTAAGTGATAATACAGAACTAAATAAGAGTTGAATAAAAAGCTTGAGTGACAGAAATGTTTTATCTTTTCTTACCTGTGAGCAGCAGGACCAGGATGAGCGCAAACAGGTCAGGGTACTCTGCTAGTACTTGTCCTGGCACCTTTATCGCCATGGATTGTTTAAAGAAGACTGAGATCTTCTGTTCTACCAGGTTGTCGAAGGTGGAACTCCATGCTCTGGCCACACTTGCCGTGCCTTAAATTAGACATGACAATGATAAAACACACTGTGGTGACTGGAACTATTTTTTGTTGTCTTGCTGAAATCCCAATAATTTGGTCAGAACGATGACATATTGCCCTCCTATACTCACCTATCACATAGGAGAGGATGAGGTTCCAGCCCGTGATGAAGGCCCAGATCTCCCCCACTGTTACATAGCTGTACAGGTAGGCAGAGCCCGTCTTAGGGACACGGGCTCCAAATTCAGCATAGCACAGCCCTGCCAACATGGAGGACAGTGCGGCGATCAGGAAGCAGAGGACTATAGCAGGGCCTGCCCTCTCTCGGGCAACCTCACCAGCGAGGACATATACTCCAGCGCCAAGTGTGGCTCCCACACCCAAGGCGATGAGGTCCAGGGTGGACAGGCAGCGGGCAAACGGGGTCTCTTCATTGGAGCAGTCTAATGCTCGGCGGCGGAGCAGAACTTTGCCAAATGTGGACAGCTTGCTGGCCATATTTGCTGTGACTGAGTGGGTGCTGTACCAGGCTATGTGTTTTAAATCGCTCTAGTGTGGGTGTGTGATTGACACAGCTTAGACAGAACACGTGTGACTGGACTGCAAGTAGAAGAACTTTGGGCAGATGGTGTAGGTAAACTAAATACTAGTTTATTACTGGTCCTTCAGTGTGGGTGTGCTCACTTAGGCAACAGACACGTTAGCAGGCTGAACAGGAAGTGTCAGGTCTTTGGTCACAGTATTTTGCAGCAGCAGATTATGAACGACCTGTGAAGAAACACAACAAAACAAGAGCTTAAAACATGGAACTTCTGTAACTGCCAAAGTTCACAGTTATTCCAGCTTTTTATAACAGGATTGCAACATTGAATCTCCCCAACAGCAAACATTTTCTTAATAAAGCGTTCAAAATGCAAGAAAACCATGACGAGTTTCAAAATCTTTCAATCAAGGGCCATACTGGGCACAAATGAAGACAACTTTGAAGCATAAGCTGTCAAGTTTATTTGCACAGGCTGATATCACATATAGTGTTTCAGCAGGTTTTTAGATAGATTTCATGTGAACACCAGAGGGGTGCGAAACTTTCCTCGAATATATCTGCAAATGATCTGTCAGTCAGCAGGGTTAGTGAGACAATAAAAAAGGAACATTTCACTACATGAATAGTACATAAACACCTGTTACGCAACTTCCAGGAATTCATACCTCCACCTCTTGCAGCCTAACACATCATGAGACACAGTGGAGCAATGAAGACAAAAGAAAGCTGTGGGCGCTATCCCGCAAATCTTAAATCTGTATCCTTATTTTGCCTCAGTAAATAAACCTCTCATACTGTATATTCCTACATAAACAAGACAGTGTCCTGCCCAGGTCCTCACCACTCCCTTTACTACAGAAAGGGCACTTTACTAGGAGAGCCATGTTTTCTCAACAGATAGAGGCCGACAGGGAGAAGCCTGGGAAAGCCAGAGGCTGCGAGGGATGATATGGTTTGAATTCTGCAAGCTAATATCAACAAGAGAGACGAGGACAGGGTGAACCAGAAGTTTGATAAGACGATGCAGCTGTGCTGAGAGAACACTGATAGATCCTAGCCTTTTACACCTTATCAACTTAACACAAGAAAAGATGAAATAATCACTAGTTATGTGTGGATTTCTGTACAAAGCACCTGTTTGTTATCTGGATCTCTCTTCTGTGGCTCTTCCCGAGTCTGATTAAAGCTGAACAATATGGCCAAAAATGTGATTGCAATAAATATTTAATCATTGTTTCTTTTAAGTTTAAAGATTCATTTTTACTCCTGAGTTAAAGCTGAAGAAGCAAAAAGGATAATCATTGTTTGAAATCAATTCTTTATGGTCAGAACATGACAACCAGCAAATATTTTAGGTAGAAGAACCTGTGAGGTCACTGTTACACAGCTGTCCTACTTCTTTTCAGTAGCCTGTTGAAAAAAAGTAGCCTGCACTGAAAAAATGTGGCGTAAGCATGACTCCGAATGCGTCGTTGCGCATCAACGGTGCACATTTGCTGGGGGGGGTCAAGGGGTGAGAAAATGTTGAAAAATTGGTGTCATTTGGTGGCTTCTACTGTACTTAAAGGGTGTGATTTTTATTTATATGTGATTATGTTTTTGTGGCTGTGTAAATAATGGAAACTACACCTGCTTTGTAGAGCTTAACAGAACCTCTGTAATGTTCTGCTGAGATGTTTTTGCTGTTTATACTTCGTTCACTGCCTTCATCAGTAACTAATGACTTATACTTTTACATTTAAACTGACTATGAAGCAGTAAATACCAAAGAAGTTGTCAGTGATGCGAGTCAAATGTAACATAAGATTTCATCGCTTTTCCCTTGATATCTATAGAGTTATTGTGTGTTAATCGCGTTAACGCCTTAAAAGTTTTAATCTAATTAATTATGCAACTGGATTAATCCGGATTAAAGTATTCATTTTGACAGCCCTCATATATATGTATCAGCCTGTTGTAATAAATTTGATCAACATGCAACTATAACATAGGCCTATAGGCTAAAATGTGTATGTACAGAAATAATAACACTGTCTTTGGATGTTGTCTAACTTTAGAATTTCTTGTGTTGGTTTGAACACACCAAATTTATGGTGGAATTAAATTATCCAAAGGAATTAAATTATTCATAAACTCAGAACTCACTCAATGGTTTGTATTATATCTAGCTCTGTCAGCCTTAGCCACTAAACAGTGAGCAGCGTTAGCAAAGTCACATCAGGCAGCAATAATAGTGATAAAAGTGACATGAGTTGTTGATGAGCATTTACCAATAAATACCCACCCACCAAAGATACAATGAATCCAACTCCAAGTGTGCAGTTTGAATGATCAGGAATCGCAAGAGCTCTCTCTGCATGTGTACAACATGCACACACACGGAGCAGCTCGGTGCTCTGATCAGAGAAACCTATTAATGCGGGGGTGTTACGAGTGTGCACTACTGCAACAATGCGCTTTTGAGGATACAGAGTGTATATGGTTGGGTTTTTACCAGTTTGACAAACATTAAACTCCACTGAAGTGTTTCACTCAAAAAGATTCCGGGCTTTTGAAAAACATTCTGGGCCTGGTTCCGTCAGCAAATAGAGTTGTCTGCGGCTGGGTAGGCTGTAATATGTGATTCCGCAGGTGCTCTCAGACATCCCTGGTGTTAAAAATACAGACCAGCAGGGTGTGTGCGTGTGTGGCAGATTTGGCTTCAAGGAGCTGTCGGACAAATGCAATTACAGTATATCAAACATCTATTGCACTGTTAAAAGAAAAAAAAAGACTGATTATCATTACTTTAACACCCAGACCTTGAGTCCAGGACAGAGGGTTGTTACTGGGTAGACTGTCATGAAGCAAGTTTGAAGTATAAAAAAACAAAAACAATGACATTTTACTATGCCAAAGAATCTCTGAAGTGTTTCAGTGTAGGTAAAGGTTTTCTGTGTTAACATAACTAACCCAGGCATCATTATCGACAACATCACACACTAGACTCTGCTCAAGGACAGTGATGAACAATTTTACGTCAATATCAAGGTTCTTGTGAACTTAGGGTGAGGTGTACGATAATGATTACACTGTCTCTGCACACTGGGACAGTGTATAACAGGTCAGGGACACAAACACAGCACCCCTGACTAGAACATACAGTTTGTTTCTTTCTGCTTGTGGAGGCATAAACAAATTTGTCAACGGATAATCCCCAATGTTCCCACACCCAGAGTCAATGACGGTGATGATCTGCAGTCAAACAGATGACACCAAAACAAATATTACTGTCAGCCTTGTAATATGTAAATAACAGACTATGCAACTTAAACTGACCACATCGATTAATGTTTTTTGTAAGCATGGGTTAGCGCCTGCAACTTTAAATTAGCTGGAGGCAATGGCCAGATTTATTCAAATCAATAACCCACTGTTATGTTTTAAAGGTTTTTAGAGAGATGATACACAAAAATGTTTTCTCTGCAAGTTTTAAAGGCCCCATACCTCAACACTATTTGTATCTGTAGCACAGAAAAGGCTCTGATTGGTTGAATGCTAAGTCAGTCCCATGGTGACTTGTGATCATATTCTGACAAAAGGACAGTGTACACACACAATAATGACCTCTTCATGGACAATTTTATGGAAGTAAAGAGTCAAACATACTGGGAGCTGGGCAACTTTTAGTTAACAATGACTGGTTGTGACTTGAGATGTTTAAATATTTAAAACTTAAAAATTTAGAATTGTCCTGGCTCACGGGGGATGGGACTAATGCGTTTTATCTGGACTAGTTATGACTTGTGTCTCAAATCACAACAATCCAAAATGGCTTCTTTCTCCCGTTTTCCTTTGAGGATTTCTTGGGATTGACAGTATTGCGGAAGTTTAGATTTTTACATATACACTTTGTGACACTACATTTTTATTTAATGTCACAGAGATTATATAAAACTCCAAACCCAAAAGGATGGATTTTAACAGTACACAAAACAGGTTTGGTCTGTGGTCAGACCCCACCTTGTTTAAATATAAATGAAGTAAAGCCAGCTTTACGGTTGGCACGTCAGGAATGCATGAGTGTTATGTTTTTTCTACTGTACTATAATTCAGGTGATACATTTCTGGAGTTGGTGAATGAAATGTATTGATGCATGTGTCCATTTTTCATGCTATGATTTGAGTAAGTCACTTTAAAATGCTGACTTCATAACATGAGGACTTTCAGATGTGAGGAGCCACAGTTCAACACTGAAACCAAAGCTCGCACATTATGTGTGTGTGTGAATGAGAGTGTGAATGTCCGTCGGTAATAGCCCAACATTTGTCCTGATTTAAACTGCTCATCAGCCACGTGGCATATATCACCTAAAATATCTTTTAAAAACAGGATATGACCTTACAACAGGGAATGTTTTGTGTTTATTTGAAAATAAAAAGCTGTCTGTATTGAAAAATTACATTGATTGCTCTACAGTGTAGTACTATTGTAACTACTATAAAATCATAGTAATCTGAAGTCTTTGACATGTGACTACATGCAAGACTAAGCAAAGCTGCGCTGAAGCATCAAGGGCAGGTTTATCTTATCAACAAATACTACAATGTCTTTATGACATTACTACTACAATGATCCATCACTAGTGTGGACTGAGCTGAATAACCAGTGCATTTTACTATCTACTACACCTCTGCCCTTAAGCCACTTTACTGTGAGGGTGGAAATTAAAATCCTTTATGTAACTCTGTTTCTGCTTTGAAATTTGTCCAAGAAGAATCTGGATTAAAGGGAGGTGGAGCCACATTTAAAGGAACGTTACACCGTATCTTGACGCCTCATACAATGATATTGGATTCCTTAGATGGTGTGTTCTCCGAGGAGACAGGCTGACATTTCAGGTCAATCGCAGTCAGGAGACAATGAGAACACGTGAAACACAAGTACAGGCCTGCAATCACCTGGTTGAGAGGCTAGTGGAGTTTGACAGTAAAAAGCATTTTCAGGCTTGTTGAAGCTGTGAAACTAAAGACGGAGAAAGTGAACAGCAGTGATACCACACTTTAATTTCATCAAATTGAGTTTTGAATTTTGTCCACTTAAACCCCCAAGTTGAGTCGCTTTTGCCCTGGGGGAAAAAAAAAGGTAAAATTTCCCTTTTGCTTGTATTAAATATCCACAACAAAGCATAATACAGAACAAATGGGTGACTGACACTGTTTTAGTTACGCTGTATCTCTAAGGATAGGAAAAAAATAGACCCAAAAACATTCCTTTATGTTCCAAAAATAATTCCAGGTCACTGAGGCTGCTGTACATTATGCTATAGTCTAATTTTGGACTGTCTCTTTTTAAAACACAGAATACAAGTTCTCACAAAGTCCGAGTACAATCACAATATTCTATTAATACCATTAAAACAATACAACCTATTTATCAAAGTGCTTCCGACTCTTACTATTTCAAAAGGGAATATCCTGCCTAGTACAGTTAAGTGTTGAGAAAAAAAATGTCAAACAATGAAATAAAAACACCACAGAAAGCTACCCAAAACTGCAATAATAAACATTTAGGCTTCTGAAGACTGACGGGAAACGGGTACACGGTGGATATCCAGCCGCTCCCCGCTTGGTGTGACATTCCAGTAGCATTTTCCACTCGCACACAAGGAACTGAGATCTAAGGGTGTCAGTGATGTGCAAATAAACAATGATTGCCAAACCACTGTGCCCAGCTGGCTGTGATCTCCTCAGGAGTTCACCCACTACTGGAACACACCTAAAGCAAGCAAATGCATTAAGACTGTCTTAAACGGGCACCAAGTTGTGGCACAGTTCCCACTGGAAGGTTATGAAAGTGCAGACTTACAGTGTGCGTGACCTCATTTAAGGGTGGTCTCATAAAGCTACAGGTCACCTAAACCCCACTCGATGCCTCTATCACGTCAATCAGATGCTAATCTTTTCCTTGTGGTTTTCACGAGGGTGCCAGAGTAAGTGGAGCATATTTATGCCAGGCTGAAGGGAGATGTGGCTCAACACATGTGGCATCTGCAAGAGCCATCATGTAGCAACCTGGTCACACCCACATAAAAAGACATTTTGTTCCTGTCGGTGTGTCCCTCAGACTCAAATTAGGTACATTATACAGTGAAAATGTGCAAAAATGAACAAAATAGTCAAGATAAACGAATAAAGAACAAGCAAAATAATTAATAGTCAATAGTAAAGAAAATTGACAGAACTTAAAGAGAAAATAAATTTTAAAAATTGTACAAAGATGATAATAAGAAAAAAATTAACCAAAAATGAAAAAAAAAAACTGTGAAGAAAATACACAAAAGTACCCAAAAAATAAACAAAAATGTATTA
>JAQQAE010018990.1:0-11047 GCA_029823295.1 Pseudamia nigra | reverse complement strand
GTGCAATTTGTACATGATCCAGTCTGAGTGCAATACTTTTCTTCCTTGATGCCTTTACTTCTTATGCTGTGCATGGGCAAACAAGGTATTTTTATTTTTATTATTATTTATCTTTTGACCTTATCTTTAAACTTAATCTTATTTCAAATCCTGTACCTGCACGTGTGCGCTAGTATTATATTATATTTATTCTCTGTGTCAACAGTGTATGCTGCTGTTACAAAGGAATTTCCCCAGTGTGGGATAAATAAATAAATAAATAATAAAGTTTATCTTATCTTATCTTATCTCGGCCGAGTGTAAATGCCAACCTGAACTTAGTGCTGTATATTTGCCTTTTTTCACCTAAAATACTGCTTCATTTGTGTTTTTCATCATGGGACATAAGAAGAATGGTAGTGGGGATAAGAAAACCCGTAATAAGATGTTGCTTCATGTGAAATGTGAGATAATACAAAAACATTCTCGTGGTGCTCGAGTGACCGACCTGGCAAAGGAGTACAACCACAATGCTTTGATCATATGCACGATACTGAAGCAGAAAGAAGCCATCATGTCTGCGAATCCAGCTAAGGGAGTAACATTGCTTTCCAAGCACTGTTGCCCTCTGCATGATGATATGGCGCGGCTACTGCTACTTTGGATCAAAGAGAAGGACATGGCTGGTGATAAGATTACCGAAGCCACCATTTGTGAGAAGGCTCATGTAATCTATGAGGACCTGAAACGAGAAAAGTCTGAGCGTGGCGGCAGTTCCATAGAACCACTTGTGGAAGACTTCAAGGATAAATTCATCGAGGTCCTCTACCTTCCACCCAACACCATCCCCAACACCACCCCCATCCTCCAGCCTGTGGACCAGCAAGTGATCTCCAACTTCAAGAAGCTCTACACAAAGCATTTGTTCAGGTGGTGTTTTGAGGTCAGCGAGAACACAGAGCTAACCCTTTGTCAGTTTTGGAAGGAACATTGTCAACATTGTTGTGGCCCTCAAAAACATAGATTCGTCATGGCAGGGTGTTGCTCGGAGGACTTTGATCTCTGCCCGGAGGAAACTGTGGCCAGACTGTGTCGCCGAGCGCGAGTTGGACGGATTCAAACCCGAACCCGAGGCCATACTTGAGGAGATAGTGTCCATGGGCAAGTCCATAGGCCTGGAGGTGGATGAGGCTGACATTGATGAACTTGTTGAGGAACACAGCGAGGAACTCACAACTGAGGAACTCCGGGGGGTGATGACGAGGAGGGGGTTACGACAACAGCAGAGATTAAGGAGATGCTGTTCTACTACAAACGATCCGGAACATCACAGAAAAAAAAAAAAAAACACTGGTCATGCATTAGACCAAGTGAACGACATTTGCATGACCCATTTTCGTAACATTTTGAGGAGTAGGCAGAGGCAAACCTCTTTGGATCGCTATTTTAGCAAAAGATCATTGCCTACTTAAAGTGGTGATGCTGATAATGATGAAAGTTATAAAACAGAAAACATAACAAAATGATAAAATAGAAAAATAAAAAATAGAAAAAAATAGTGTTAAGTTAGTGTTAAGTTCTTTCTTAGATAAAGTTTGCTGTTTAGTTTAGTTAGTTTAGTACATTTAGTTAGGTTAGCTATGCCTCCGTCCTCCTCCTCCTCTCCTCTGCTGCCATCACCATCAAGCTTCACCTGCACTCTGTCTCATCCTCCTTGGGTAAGTGTCTTTATAAGTCATTTTTAGAACTAATTTCATGCATTCTGTTTCAGATAATTAACATAACATTTAACATTTGAACATAACATTAACATTTAACAATTAACAATTAACATAACATTAACATTTTCAGATAATAATAATGAATAAATGTGCATGTACAGGTGTGTAATACATACTTTATATGGGAGTTTTCATGGGTCCAGAACAGATTAATTGATTTTACATGTATTCCTATGGAAAAACTGGCACTGGCTACTGAATGTTTCGCTCAATGAACATAACGCTGGAACGGATTAAATTCGTCAGCCGGAGCACCGCTGTATTTGTTCTGTTTGATCTATTTTGTTTATTTTTTGCTTCAGTTTTGACCATTTTGTTTATTCTTGTTATTATATTCAACACTAAAGTAAAAAAGACCTTGAGTTCAGTGTTCAGTCAATTAAAAAGTGAAATATATAAAAATAATATGACTTCTGGGTGTATTTTCAGTAAAAATGAGCATATTATGGCAGTTTACAATGACTGTTTCTCATGCATTTCATATTTCTCTTTTGAGTCTTGAGTTGAGAAAGTTTGGAAACCACTGCTATGAAACGGGGAAAAAAATCCGCTTTGTCAGCAAAGAAAATCAAAATGACACTTGAACATGACACATTGTAATTGATGTACAAACAAATTGGCATTGGAGGTTGCCATCAATGTCAAGGGAAACTTCAGGTAAAGAAAAAGTCACATTGATTCACTCCAAATCCAATTTCATACCTGTACTCCAACTATGGGTTTACCTTGACGATGAAAAGCTACATTAGAGATGTTTTAACACTTTTTAAAGGACCCTGGCAAGCTTACATTGACAGTGCACCAGAGCATTTTCCTACCATGGAGCCTCTGAACTGCTCGGGGAGCTTCCAGTAGTAGGGTTCAGAGAGGGTTGGCGTGACCAGCTCGGCGTGGGCGAGGATCTCCGGGTGCTGGAAGCTCACTCCTCTCCTTGTCCCTGCAGTGTTTGATTTGTCCACCAGGGGGAGCACCGTCTGCTCCTGTCTCAGTGTTAACTGCAACACACAGGAACGGCAACATTAATTATGCAGTGTTGATCTCAAGGAATTCAAAGCAGAGATCCTTGCACATCATTTTTAATAGCTACGATGAGTGTTTCTATCATGTTCTACATTCAATCTGCTCACACCTATATCCATGCATGAGTAGCGCTCAAGTATATTTACTCTGTTACAGGTATTTGAGTGGTTTTTTTCAAAATAAATGTATTTGCACAACACTTTTACTCATATTCACATACATCTGTGTGGAAAAAAAGTAATTCTACTCCGTGACAATGGGCTGATGAGTAAGCGGAAAATTACCAAACAAAATCAGACAAAGCAAAACCAGCACAATGAAATCAACAGAAATGAACAAAGTCGGCAAGAAAATTAGAAAAATGAACAAAATAATCAAGTAAATTAACAAAACAGAGTAAGCAAAGAAAAAAGAAAATAAGGGGGAAAAATATGAAATAACCAACCAAATAATCATAAAAATTAAAAAAAATTGTGAAAGGGAAAAAACAAAAATAGCAAAACAAAAATGAACAAAACAAGCAACAAAGTGAGCGAAAGAAAGGAGAAAAATGGACAAAATAAGCAACAAAACATAAAAAAGAATGAAAAAATGACACAAATGAACACATTTATTGAGTAAATTAACGATTGAAGATTTAACAAAAAGTCTGTACCAAACACAATATAATAGGCAACAAAATTTGCAAAAATAATTAACAAAATTAAACAAGAATCAACAAATAAGCAACAATATAAACAAAAATTGCCATAATAATCAAGTAAACAAGTAGACATGAACAAAATAAGCATCAAATCTTGCAATAACCAAGTCTTGACCATATCATCAGGTTTGTTTTCTTGATGTTTCTCTACCTCTCAGTGGTAAGAATGTGAATCTCCCCTCAGGGATCAATAAAGTATATGATTGTTTGATTGATTAATTGATGTTTAACAGGAAACAGTGTTTAACATTTTTATTTCTCCCTTGTTATGGGTATTTATGTGTTTATGATAAAACTTCCAAATTAAACAAATTAAACCAAAATAATGTAGCTGGCCATTTATTTTTTATTGAGCAAAATAATCCAATACTATGTTGTTTTAAGTGGGTTGTCATATATTCTCAGGACTTGTCTGAAGAGCTGATGATGTTTTATGTCATATCTATACTTAAATAGAGGAAGTTCTTTGGGGTTCATGAACATTCAAGTACCACTGTGCAAATGTTAACTATTCTTAGTCACTGCAAGTTTAATATTTGCATTTTAATTATCCAGTCCTGTCTCCTTTAGAAATGTATCTGCTTCTGTTTTCCCTCAGATTGGTATATTAGGTTATGAAAGTATTTAAAGTAGAGCTGCACAATGAATCAAACTGCAATTACATTCCTAATACCAGTCTGTGCAGTGATACAGTCACAAACGGCTGCATGTTAAAGGTCCAGAGTCCACTGAAGAAGCATTTAGGGTGATCTGAGCGGTCATTTTTTTATGTATTCTGTTGCTATTCTGTGGATTACTTTACAAGTTTTGTTACATTTGCTGATCATTTGATTTATTCCTAGCTTTATTTGTGCACTTTGATGTCACTAACTATTTTTTAAGTTACAACAGAATATAACTTGAAATTTGTTGATGTTAGATTATCTGTTTGTTTGTTTAGTCACACCATAACTTGAAAAAGTTGCAACGGCTTTGGATGAAATTTTTAGGATAGGTCCGAAAAAGGATGGCTAGGTTTGAATCGATTAGATTCTGGGAGTGATCTGCATCATAGTCTGGATCCAGAAGATTTTTAAAGGATTCTTCAACATTGTGAAATCAGACCAAATTCAACATTTGTCAATGTAACGCCACAAATAACACAAAGAAAATTTTGGAATAAAAAAAAATTAGGATATTATTTTTGGTGAATAACTGTTGAATTAATAATATGTATGTGATTCTACATGCTAATGGTAGGTTTTCATGGTCAAAGAATTAAATAATGAGGGTCAAATAAATGTAACAATATTACTTTTGGTGCAATAACATTATGGGGGAAATGAGCATACTGTAGGTTACTGGGTTGAGTGTTGTTAATGTTTTGTTTATTTTGGTAATAATTTTAGTATTTTTTGGTTAATTTTTTTTTTCTGCTGTAATTGCAAACAGTAGATAGCTGGTTTGGACTGGTGGGTTTAGTTCCACTGAGCAGCGAGCGGTACAGTGTACACATTCTACAAGATTATTTTTGGCCTTTTTAAGCTTGATGTTGAGCTTCTGTAGATGAGAAACAACACTGAAATATTTTCAAAATTAAATAAGACTCACATGTCAGCCACATTGCAAATTATGGGGCTGAAAAAAGTGCTCTGCCTTTAAATATTTGTTGACTTTGACAGACACATATTTCTTTCTTTTTGCCACTGATTAAAACGTATGTGTTTGCTGTGACAAATGAGGAAGGAAGGATGAGTGCAGCTTTTAAACACTATCATGGCTTTATTATAGCCAACAGATAAGTACAGTATTAGTAGTTGATTTTTTTGTGGAGTGTTCTGGTTAATGCAAGGACTTTCCATAACAGCAGTCTATATGTTAATGTAGAAGCACAAACACCACTATTCCTCTTTGATATGTGAATAATATCTGACTTATTACCTGCACACTGGAGGAATTCATCTCATTATTATATAAATTATTCCCCTTTTTCTCTGTTTTCCACTTTGTGTGTTGATATTTCAATATTACTTGAATAATATCAGGGTTTGTTATTGACTGTGGGTTGTGGTTGACTGCTCTGATTTAAAAATAGATTCATCTGCTCCAGCCTGGATCTGTTTTTCCGACGCTGTTGTCCAGCAGCTTTGAAATGTGGATATTGTGTGAATAAAATTGGAGGCATGACAAAATGGAGATCGTTAATGAGGGAAGAATTTGAAAACCCTTGTGTTACTAGTTTGGACACAGTGACCATAAGGGCTGTTTAGAGAAAAAGGTAGAGGAAAAAGCGCTTCAATGTAACTTTACCTACTTTAAGACAAATCAATTCAAGAGCAAAGAATATTGATATAAAAGTAAATAACACTTTGTATTATCATGTTGCATAATGGTACTTTTAGTTGGTGTTGTATCACTGTCTTTAACTCATTTCTTAACAGATCATAGATCATGAAACTTTTTACTAGGATAAAAAATTGCCCATGTTGTTCATTTTCTTGAATATTTTAGTGATATGTGTTCATTTTCCTGATTGTTTTGTTCAGCTTCGTTCATTTTATTGACTAATTTGTATATTTATGTTCACATTCTTGATTATTTTGTTTACTTTTGCTCATTTTATTGACTCATTTTTTATTGTCCATTATGTCTCATTTGGTGGCTAATTTGTTCATGTTTGTTCATTTTCTTGTATGTTTGTTCATTTTCTTGTATGTTTTGCTGATTTCTGTTCATTTTGCTGATTATTCTGTACAGTTTTCTTCATTTTGTTGACTGTTTTGTTGATTTTGGTTCATTTTATTGGCTATTTTGCTCATTTTTGTTAATCTTGGTGATTAGTTTGTTGATTTATGTCCATTTTCTTGATTATTTTTGTTCAGTTTTACTCATTTTATTGACTAATTGTTTCATTTTCATCATCCATAACCCATTTTCTTGGGTTATGGATGATGGACCATTCTTATTGAGTGTTTTGAGAAAATAGGATCAACAAATTATTGAATAATTTGTTGATCCTATTCATTTTTTAATATTTTGTTTAGTTTTTGTTTATTTTTTATGCACGATTATGTTAGACGATCAGTACATAATTAAATTATATTTGTTTGTTTAATAATTAGCATATACTTGTTTGTGGTCTGTTAACTAGATCAGTTTGGTAATTTAGTTCATTTTCTTGCTTATTTTATTCTATTTTGTTCTATTTTGAACCATTTTGTTGATTATTTTGTTAAAGAATGTCTGTGTACAGACAAATAATATTTGTTTTATAGTGTATAGCCATGTTTTTTCTTCTGATATGACCAAGTAACTACAGTAGCAAGTACTTTTATTTGTTGCTTTTATCGCTGTTTTCCTTAGCAGATTATTGGTCATGAGGCCCTTTTTATTGGATCCCTTTTTTGATTTTAATTACTTTTTAAAATCATTTTATCATTTTTGTTCATTTTGTTATTTACTTTGTTCATTTTTGAGAACTTTCCTGATTGTCTTGGTCACTTTTGCCCATTTTCATTGCTGTTTTTCTCCTACTTTCAGCTTTTAACTGGTGGATACTTGGGCTTTTTTTGTTTCTTCTTATTTCTTCACAGAACACAGAATAATGTTGGGTGAAAACAAAGGCAATTTTGATATTTAATGATGATCATTTATCGAGACAAAGGTTTCATTTTGTCTATAATTCGGACTAGATTTTATTTATGTATTTTATTTTGATGTAATGTTATGAGAAGCAGCATGCATTAAATCAAAATAAATGAAATTAACATTGTTTTTATTCATGAAAATCTTTTTTGGATCTTTCCTGACATTTATCCATCTTGTACGATGTTTTTGTTTTTTAACATAATTTTTGCCTTTTTGTGCTTCTTTCATCGTTTTCATGTTTTTGCATCTTTTCCATCTTGTCCGTCACTTCTACTTAGTTGCAACACCGACCCATCTGTTTTTTTTTTTCAACTTTCACTTTTAATCAGTCTTTCAACTTGAATATAATAAAGATTTGACATTAATTGTGATAAACTATTGACATCAACTGATTTACATTTTATTATGGCAACCTTTTTAGTTGTATTACTTCCCACACTACAGAATATCATATTTTCAAAGTAAATACTGCTAGACATCAAGTAGGATGTGTGTGTTGGTGCTTTGTGTTTAAAGGCATGTGTTTTTTGTTTGTATAGTATGTGTATAGTGTCTAGATATGTGTGTGTGTGTGTGCGCGCGTGTGTGTCCCTTTCCACTCAGTGTAATCTCACGACTCAGTGGTTCAGAGAAAATCTGCCTCTTTCCAATAAACTCTCCATTTTTTCTGACTCTCTCACTCTCTCCATCCAGCTCACTCTCTCTTCGTCAACAATGAATGAAGTGAATGTTTGCCGTTTAAATGAAGCCTCTCTCACAACATTCTGTCCTAATACTCTACAGTTACCACGGAAACGCCCGTTTTCAGCCGCTGGCAGCCATTTCCGAGACGAAGCGCTTTATTAATGCCACAGCCGCCGCTCAACAGTTGATCATTAGACTGACTGGCACCTGTGTCTTCAGCTTGAAGAGGGTTTGTGTGGCGATCGCAGATACATTTAGATTTTGATTAAAATTACACAACAGCTGAGGCATTTTCCATACTTATCTTCATTGACAATTAATCAGTTGATTATTTTCTCACTTAAAGGTCAGAGACTTAAATTTGTATTCCCAGCACTTATACAAGTCTATTAAAGATGTGTCTGCGGGTGTTGACAAATTAAATGTGATCATTTTAATTTTCTTTGTAATTCTGTCACACATGCTCTGATTGGCCGAACCGCAGATCATCCCCCAGGTGACCTGGGATTAGATTTGGATACAAGGCTACTGCAAAAGCAGAATAGTGCATGTGACATGGCCAGATTTCTGGAAAAATAGGTCAGGAATATTGACAGTTGGGTCATGGTGGTGGTGCTAACTTAGGCTGGACTGATTGGTTAGTTTCAAATTGAGATGTATAATTTTCTTAGATCATGGCAGTGGGACTAATGCATTTTAATTAGACTATGATCGCCGCTCACTTTTGTGGTTCATGTTTTCACAGCTTTTTATAATTTACACATACTGTATACACACACCGCATTGTCCTATTTGTAAGTTTACTCCTAACAGAGAGCCTAAAAAACTTAAAGGTTCAGTCTAGATTGTCGGCAAACTAGCTAGTAGCTGGTTATTTATATGGACCAATGGTTAAACAGGTGACCAGTGATGGGTAGACGACACAAAATCAGTGCTCAAGTAAAAGTATTACTGCTTCATAATTACAATGACTTAAATAGAAGTACCTATAAACATATGTATTTATTAATAGTAATAACAATAATAAGAATAATGGATTGGATTTATATTGTGCATTTTCAAGTCTCCTTCCCAAAGTGCAGACACTAAATCCGTTATTCATTCATTCCATTCACTCCTGGTGGCAGTGACGCCAAGACTCTTAACCTTGAGTGAGAGTAAAAAAGTACCTCATATAAAAAGAATTTCTTATTGATAGTGTTAATTTTTATTACATTTTTTGACTGTTCTCTTCATTTTGCTTATTTTGTTGCTTATTTTGTTCAATTGTGCTTGATATGTTTTATGTTGTTTTTATAATTTACTTTTTGTTCAGTATTGTTAACTTTCTAGAATTTTTGATAATTGTATCCTCTTTTTGTAATTTTATCAAGTTTGTGTTAGTTTTGTTTGCTTATTATTATTATTATTATTTTAAATTTAACTCATCTTACTCCATGAAAAGGTGTAAATGTATGGGAGTGCCCAACTCTGCAGGCAACCTGCCACTCAACTCGGCTTACATTCTCACAGTTGTCAACCTAGTATGTCTGGTCTTTTCTTACCTGTACCAGATGTTGAAGGCATGTGAAATGCGGGCTGTCTCTCCTCGGTCATCCTGTGGTTAGATAAGCTACAGTTGCTAGCTGTGTAGCAGCTACTGAAATTACTGTTTTCTACTCTACAAATGAGTGCATGAGCTTGTGTACCTGCTGTATGTGGTTGTAAGTTGTGTTGACTTTAGGTCGCCTGTCCAAACATATATAACACACCACTACAAAGAATTGGCTACAAGCTAGTTTGCCGACATTGTAGATAGCACCTTTGATGGAATGTATTTTTCTTAAGCAAAATAAAGAATATATTAAAGGTGAAAATACTAAGAAATAACATGTTAGCATTTCTTTTAGCATTATAATTGAAGTGGAAAATATTGTTAAAGTATCAAAACACTATGGAGAAACACACTTTTCAGGCATCTACACGATGGACATCTACATGATGGTATCCATGTCAATGACAGTGGATGAGTGTGGTCAGCAGGCACTCATTTTACATTTAAACCAACTGACACTTCAACAGCCTGTTTGGAAACAGCTGAAAATGTGGAGTTTATACACAATGACTGATCTGTATGGGGTGCTTTAGCTGAATCTTAAAAACACATTCTGGAGGTGTTTAAGACTTAGCTTAACTTGTTAAAATTGGGTATGTTATGTCTCTGAGCACTTGAAAAATCCTCTGATGATTCATTGATAATGATTTATGAAGGTTACGAAGCTTAAATAAGTGGAATAATTTAGTGGAGTTGTAGGCAGCAGCTGTCAAACATGTGTCAGTGCAGGCGCGAGAAGAGTCAATGTGTACGAGTACCAGCTTACAGGCATCAAGTGGCAACATCCTCTGTAGTAACGCATCAGAGACAAAGTGAAAGAGATACACACAAATCATTATTTCTTTATGAATTCTAAAGTCTTTGATCTTGTTTTAGCAACTACAGCATACAAAATTCTCTAATTACCTCCCAGTTCAAGGATAATGAGAAGGAAGAGAGCACAAAACTCATACGTATAGTAAATACGAAAGGCGTTAATGAAAACAATGACAGGAGAGAAACGTGTCTACTTACCCACATCCTGATGAGTCCTTGAGCCTCTGAGCATGAATGTGTCAGTCCGTAACAGTAACACTTGCTGCAGCCCAGTGGATTTCGAACCGACAACCCAAAAGTGTTGGGTTTACAGGTGTCACAGTTGTGTCTTTCCACATTTTCCTAAAGACAAAAGGCATACAAACCCACAACAAAATGAGTAATGAGTAACGCTTTGTCAGTTATACAACACACTTTTGATGAAACTAGCATTTAAGGGTCTCAATACTTTAAGAACACAATATTTTTAGAGCATTACACTATTAATGTTCTAAACCAAATAACAATTGTTTGCATTGTTTTCCCTCTTCTTGAATAAGACCCCAAAATGTAGTCATTCAAAATTAAGCAATAAATCACAAAATCAGACATTACAAATAAGTCTCTTCTTATGTTTTTACAGTATTTTTACAGTTTGTGTCCCATATTTACACTTTGTATGTTGTTTTCCATATTGTTTTTATCCTTACCTCCACCTGTTTTGGTGGAAGACATATTTCTGAGTCTGTTTATTTCTCTGATATATAACTTCTATCTATTGTTTTACATAGAAATATGTGTTCATTAGTCAGTATTTTGTTTATATATGTAAATATGTATATATAGCGTAATCATATATTGTCT
>JAQQAE010018989.1:0-11047 GCA_029823295.1 Pseudamia nigra | reverse complement strand
CAGCTGGGATAGACTCCAGCACCCCCCCCCCCGACCCTCACGAGGATTAAGGGGTAGAAAATGGATGGATGGATGGAATTTGAGAACTATTTTGGTTAACTGGTAGCAGATTAGTAACGTGACTGGAGTTTTCTCAGATGTCAGGATGAGCAGAGAATCACCAATCTGTAACATACTGGGTCTAAAAAGTGATAAACAATTTGAGAGAAACATTTGAAAATCCCGCTATCTGCAGTGTATAATATCACCAAGAGATTCAGAGAATAAGGAGGAAGGTGAAAGGTCAAAGGTGGATGTTTGTGATCTTCAGGCCCTTAGGCAGCACTGCATTAAAAACATGATTCTCTCCTGGAAATTTCCAGAAATCACTGCCTGTGAACAGAGTTCATGCACAATCCACAAACACAAGGAAAAGCTGTATCATGTAAAGAAGAACACGGTCCAGAAACGCTGCTGTCTTCTCTGGGCCAAAGCTCATTTAAGATGGTCTGAAGCATTCATCTGACCACAGAACAATTTTCCATTTCACCTCAAGCCATTTAAACAGAGGCTGTAAGCATGTTTATTTCTGCTCTGATATTGGACATTTTAACATATTCTGGTCTTCCCCTTGTTCCAAAATGACAAAATTCTTGATGTGCAGTTGCCAGTCGGGTTGTCAGTTCTTCATTAATATCAGTTAAGTTGAGTTAAATCCATGTCATCTATATTGTGTGACTAACTGTGTCTTCCCTGTAGTTTTGTGCTTTCTCCCCTCTGTTCTCTCTCCCTGTCCTTCATACTTGTCTCTCTGGCTCTGGAGTTCTTGACGTGCGGTTGCTGGTCTGGTCCAGTGTCTGTACTGTTTGTTGCTCTTTTGTCTTCTTTTTCCTCCTCCGTTGCCTAAGGCTTCTTCTTCTGTTGGGTTTGCCCTAGTGATAGTCTTTGGAGGCTTTGGCCTTGATCTGTGAAGCACTCAGAGATAATCTTGGATAACGATTGGTGTCACAATTGAATTGAATTGAATTTTCCACCACATAAATTCAGCCTCCTAAATTCATTCCTTCAAACACTAATTTGAAAAGGTCTGTCCATGATCAAAAACTATCAATATTTATAAACACTCATGCTTCTCTGTCTGACTCTGAATGTGGACTTTTCTTTAGAGCATCCATCTTTACCATAAAGGATGTTTATCTCTGTAATATCTGGAAGATTTTCTGAATATGCTGAATACATGCCAAATACCCCCGTTACTCATACTTACTAAATATTGGCATATCCCACATGTCTTAGTCAGAAAATGCTCTTTGAAAAAAATATCCTGCCTAAGTATGCTGTTTACATAACAGCTATCAAATTCAGAATACTGTCATATTCAGAGCAATAGGGGAATCCTGATGTGCATATAAACATAGTCAATATCACCTACAAGCAAAAGTAATATCCATATTATTTCCCATTATCTTTTGCTTTTCCTTAATTTTCTTTTGAGTTCAGGGACATCATTTGTATTCCAAAGAAAGCTGCAGTCACCTCTAAAGTGTAACCATTTTCTAACAGAGCTATAATCACAACAGCATCCAGAAACAAAAGAGATGCTCCACACAACCGGGAGTAAAGCTGATGAGGAGACAGACCGCTCAATTAGTAAGCTGCTGTGGTCACCCGGTGGCTTCTGCAGCCTTATCAGTTTGGTTCAGAGCGTCTGGCTGTGCAGATGGATTGTGGCCTCCGTCTTCTACCCTGAACTCGTACAAAACTCCGCAATAAGGACGCTAAAACAAAGCCAAAACATGAATTCATTAAAACTTTCACACATTATCACATGTTGCTTGTCAGTGGATGGTTCAACATTTGTTGTAACACACATCATGACAGCCTATCGGCGCTGAACAGGTGGGCAGCACAGCGGCCCTTCAGAGTCTCGACATTAGGGAGGCGCTCGGAGAGGGGTGGCTAATCGATTGGACAGACTGGATTTACTGAGCTGACTGAGGCGCAGGGTGACTGCTAAGGCAGAAAGAAGGAGACTGTGAATGTGTGTGGGAGGATGAAGGCGGTGTCCAGTTCCACTGAGAAACCGACTACCTGAATTGTCCATTTTAAAGCACGGCACATAGGCCTAAGTAAGAAGCACAGCATTTGTTTTTAAAGGCATCAATCATCCTGCATACAGAGAAAATTAAGATTCAGTGTGTGGGCTGCTTTTAACCCTTACATAATATTTAGTTTGCTTCAGTGGATATTTTATTTTATTGTTTTCAATATTGTACATTAAACCTTTAAAAATAATCACACTTTTCCCCTTAAGGCCCTTTAAGTTCACTGGCCCATTTCTACAAAACATGACCCCCCCAATTTGGTGAATAACTCCAGTCCTTGTCGTATATAGCAAATGTGAATTAATTTTCGTAATTTTAACCCTTTAAATGCCAGTGCTTTGGCCGCACCTACACACTCACATCCATAGAACATAATGAGAGCAAAAAACACAATTGAAAAGCTCTAAAAGGGCCTCAGAAGTCTGGGAAATTTGATACATTTAAAAGGACTTCAGGGCTTCAGTCTCATGTGGTGAAGACTACTGTATATAATGACAAGAAAATGGGGAAAACATATTACAAATATAACACTTAAAAATACATTGCAGCATAATGTTTAGCTTATGAGGGTCTCTTGGTCTACTACTTTGTCAGGCAGATCTTACTTAAATAATTTCTTGATTGAGAACAGGTGTGACAGTAATCAGGCCCGGGTCTGGTAGAGATAAAGTCAGCTTTCCAAAGACATGATAAACCAAGGGGGAAAACACTTTTTCACACAGGCCTATGTAGGTTTGGGATTTTTTTCCCCCTTCAAAATAAAACCTTCATTTAAAAACTGCATTTTGTGTTTACTTGAGTTATCTAATATTTAAATGTGTTTGTCATCTGAAACATATAAGTGTGACAAGTATACAAAAAGTAAGAAATCAGGAAGGGGGCAAGCACTTTTTCACACCACTGTACATATATACTGTATAGTTGTCTTGGACTGGGCCTGTCTTGGTCTTGGTACTCTCTGGTCTCAGTCTGGTCTCTTGCTTTGTGTGGTCTTTACTACAACACTAGAATTTAGCAGGGTGCTCTTGAAAAGTGATCACAGCAGGGGTTCACCGAGTGCTGCCTCTGATCTCTAATCTGCAGACTGGTACGTAGCACATGTGCTGACTTGGTAATAGGAATTTTAGGCAGCTGCATTTGGAGTTTTTCTTTCATACTTTTGTCTTATCACTCATAATAAATTCAACATTATGAAGTTAGTACTTGAGTATATTCTTAATGAGACTCTTCTATTTCTACTTGAGTAATTATGATTAAAATGTAATGATACTTTTACTTTGTCTGCCCACTGTGGCTGAATAGTAAGATACAGTAAAGTAAAATGTCTAGCACTTACTTCCCATTGATTTGTAAACTATATCTACTTTACTCAACTTTTTCTGTCCTATATGATTCACAGTCTGACTTGATGGTGTTCTGATTCCGACCCACCCACACAGTAAGTGTATTGGTGAACTTGGAGTAGAAAAATGTACTTTATGTCACCCGCTAGAGTTATCCAGACTCCCTAAGATAGTTTTTAACACCTCCACATGCCTCACAGCCATTCAATGAACATAAAACTCCAGGCGTCTCCTGACAATTTCACATACTGCTAAAAATTCATCCCTTATTGTGGTAGGACTGCAGAGGTTACTTAAAATGTATTACTCAAGACCAGAGTGGAATCAAGAACTTATTCAGCCTTTAACAGACAGTTTTGACGTGATCACCCTGCAGGTTATATTCAAGTAAATTTACCAGCAAGAGCCAGCTGTGTGGGAAGAGTATTTTATTCTTGCATTATACACTTCTCTTGTTTGTGTTTTGATAAATGAGCAAACATAGAACATGCTACAGCAACAGAACAAAATACACAGAAATTCTTTGTTCTCAGTTAACTACAAAGAAATTCATCCCCTGCCTGAATGATATAGTGGAGAGCTCCGGTCATACATGATGACCTTAAATTTGACCATGAAGATCAGTAGGGTCTGAAATATTGCACTTTGACCTACAGTACATACATTTCTAGCTATGTAGTGAAGCTGAAAATGTCATATGGGATATTGAGTATGCTGATTCCAAATAGGCTGTGATGTTTGCAAAGAAAAAGGTCAAGGTCATACAGTAGGTATGTCCATCTGAACATTCAGTAGGTCACAGCATTAATAATTGCAAAAACCTAATTTTGATCTACATACAGTACCAAAACTACTACAGCTAAAAACACCAAATTTTAATATGACTCCAGAACACCTCTTGCTCACTAAATGACCCTGATTTTGACCTTTAAGATCAGTAAGGTCTGATTTAATGCACTTTAACTCACATACGTTTCTAGCTATGCAGTGATGTTAGAAATGTCATGTACCCCTGGGTTATTGACCATGCTGATTCCAAAAATGCTGTGACCTTCAAGGAAAAAAGTCAAGGTCACAATTTCAAAAATGGGTGGGAGATTTGCAGTTTGACAGCCTCATTTTATTTGTCCTGTGCAACTAACAAATTTACAGGATTCACATATTTTTATTGTGTCTATTTAATGCTAGAACAGTTACTGGCCCAAATTCACCCGTTTTCTTAATTGTTAATTACTATTTTAATAAAATAGTGCACAATTTCTTGATTTTTCCTAAAATTGTTGCATCTGACTTAGTTTAATACAGTCTAAATGCATCCCAAGTATATACAGTATAGGCATGTATACATATAACAGTCACCAACTAAGATTTCCCTATTGCAGTGCATGAATTTTTATTCTGTTCAGGCATTCTAACTTCTTAGGCAGCACTGTTTGTTGCATCTGATGTGAAATACAGTATAAAGCAAGTTACCCAATATAATAGAAAAGAGACAGAATTATTAACTAAACAAATATTTTTTAATACTCATTTTCACCGTCATTTTAGGCTAGTTTACATTGACACCATTTAAAGCAACTTCTTTATGTTATAAAACCAGAGTCCAAAACACTGCTGATGACTAAACAATCTCATGTTTTGACTTTGACATGTTACTTTGTGAAGAGGATTAATTGGCACAATGACAGAGGACACTTTTGTGGACTGGAAATGATGCCTAGGTAAATGTGACCCAGTAATATGTATGATAAATGTGAATGTGATGTCATCACTATGAATGGCTGATACAAACTTTTTGACTGGCCCTTGTATGGAAAATGGGACGATCAGCCTTACAAGTTAAAATATTTTACCCACTCCTTACAATAAACCTGCTGACGGTAAGACTGATGGGGGCATTCCGGCTCATTTAAGCTCCCTTTACATCTGGAAGGACATGTCCATTTCAAGTGATGTAAACCTCATGAATTACTGTTAACCATTAACATTCATGCTTGTTGTTTTATGGAACTATTATTAACACATTTTCTTTATGATTGTATATTTTTCCCCACTGAACTCAATGGCACTTAAAAAACAAAGAACCCCCCCAAAAAGGAAAAAAACCCATTAATTGTCTGATGATGTATGACTTCGAAATCAGTTGTCGCTAATGGAATTAATAAAGTTGTCTAAATCTAAGCACTATATTTATGTACAGAAGAAAGTATAATCCATTTCACCAGAGCAAAGATAATGTGGGCAAGGTGTTTTAAAAGGCAAAATCTGTTAGGCCACTTGCTTTGTGTGTATTTCTTTATTGTTTGCTAGCACAGGTGGTACTCTATTTGTCCATATCCATCAGCAGAAAGATAAGATAAAATGAACAGATAGAACAAGCCTAACTTTCCATTTGCATGAGCATTTAATGTCAAACATACTGTAAATGACCCCTTAGTACTCTGTCAAAAAGTGGTAAAAGAATTCGATTATCATTTTTTGGCTAATCATCTCTCAGATAATGGCTACAGTCATTATCAATGCATAAAAGACTAACATCTGTGCCTCTAAAATAATAATTTTTTTGGGTTATTTCTTTCTTCATATGATAATGTATGTTATTCTTCTGAATTAAAATGTTTTGAGTTTTATCATTATAAACTAGGGCGTCAAAATTAACGTGCTAATCCATATTATCCATTTGCATGATTAATTAGATTAAAATTTTTAACGTGATTAACACGCAATAACTCATATATCAAGGAAAAAGCAATGAAATCTTATGTTACATTTGACCCACGTCACTGCCAACTTCTTTAGTATTTACTGCTTCAAAGTCAATTTAAATGTAAAAGTATTTTACACATTTTGAAGTAAATTACATTAGTTACTGATAAAAGCAGTGAACCAAGTATAAAAAAGCAAAACATCTCAGCAGAACATTACAGAGGTTCTGTGAAGTTCTACAAAGCAGGTGTAATTTCCATTAGTTACACAAGTTTAAATTATAAAAAATATACACATACCACTTTTTTGACAGAAAATATACATTTTAATCACACACTTTAGTCAAGTGTCTATATCACGTTCTATCATAAGTGTTTTTGCTCCCACAAAATGAAAAACAACAAATGTGCATAAATTGTGATTAATTGAAATTAATCCAGTGACCCTGTGATTAATCAGATTAAAATTTGTAATCGTTTGACAGCCCTACTAAAAACCTTTATATACTATTCATATTCTACACATTCACAGGATGATGTGGGGCCAAATCTGGGACTTAAAACATTTGAACCACAAAGTGTATAAAAGTTTACCTGCCATTAATGCATAGGCACTTACTCCTCAGCTCGTATTTCAATGAGCGTACATGTGCCCTATTTTTAACATACAATAAAACATACCAGCTTTGATGAGTAAAATGTAATGAAAGTGAAAATAGGAACACCATAGAACCATGGAGGCATAATCATTAGGAAAACAAAATAAAAACATAGCCCATGTACAAAAAAGAAAAGTAGTCCAAAAAAAAAAAGAGCCATATAGGCTGTTGTTAAGCATCAAAATTCAAATGAGCTCAAAACAAATCTGAACATAATGTAAGGTTAATTAAAAGCAGTTAAGATGGACTTATATTCAAAAAAGATGAAGTGTTGTTCTAGATTGCTTGAGCAGTTTTCCATGTACATCAAACATCAAAGTACCTTCAGTGATATTCAAGGTGGTTCACTGCAATAAAGATAACACTCCATATCTTAATTGGTATCGACAGACAAGAATCTAACTTCGAAAGACAGAATATAGTTTGATGACCTGCTTTGACTCTGCTAACTGCATTCTCCTGTGTGTTATCTCCTTTTTCCATCATTAAGGTAGGAGTTGTCAGAAGAGCTGAAGGGAGTGAGCTGTTCAAGAAACAAATTCACCCAGTATGAAGGTGCTTGCATCCCCCTCCAAGCACTACACATTTTTTTCCCCAGTCTGACGCTGACATCATGCACAGCATGGCTTAAGTTGAGAGACACGTTCAACTTGGAGTGCCAAGGGCAGTGACCCAAGACCCAAATGAGTCCAGAAAGTGAGGAAAATGTGAGATTGGAGGAGACACACATCTTCCACAAACAAGAATGAGGGCTGGGGAGTTGAAGATGGATACATCACGTTGTAACCTCCGAAACTTCAGGTCATTAACCAGGTTTTCTCAGGCAGTTTTAGCCAAGACTATGTATGCTGTTTTTACAGTTGTGCAGTAGCTTACGCACATGCTGGATTTCCATAAATGCAGAGGTGAGTAGTAGTCAAGTACATTCACTCCATTACATACACTTGAGAAACATGTATTTCTGAGAGTAGATATGTTGAGGAAGACTTTTTATTCTTACTTACTGTAGCTACATTTGGCTACATCTCAATGAATGAAAAAAAACAAACAAAATGAGCACAAAGGCAACAACATATACAGTACAAAAAAACAGAACAAGAAAACAAACAAGAATGAATCAAACAATCAGCACAACGGAACCTAAAATGAAACAAATAGACAACAAAATGTGTAAAAATGAACAAACAAATCCAGTAACTTAACAAAATGAACAACCAAATTCAAAAAATTCAATAGGATAAGCCACAAAGGGAACAAAAATAATCAACTAAATAAGCAAAAATGGAAAGGATAACCAACAAAATAAAAGAAAGTCAACAAAATTAAGAAAATGTCCATAAATTGTCAAAATAATTAACTAAATTAAGCAAAATGAACAAATTAAGTAACAAATCTTGCAACAAGCAAACCTTTAATACTGTCTGACATCATTTTAAATTTACCTGGACTGGATTAATAACGCTTATTGTGATCTTGAACACTATGGTAAATTCAACATTATGAATTTTTCCACCTTTTTCATGGCATGTTTTTTTTTACTCTTACTAGTTATATTCATGTGTACATCTACTTCTACTTGAGTCATGATAATTATACAGTAGCAATACTTTTTACTTACATACTACTTCTGTTTACTGTAGCCACTGTAGCATAAAGAAACCAGCAGAAAGTCATGTTGGTTTGGTGCTACAGGTACGTGTGCATGAATGGCAGTAACTACAAAATACGAGTTTAACTGAGTCTCAGTGACATGAGTTGTGAGGTATTTACAGCCTAACTCTGATGTTTGCAAGCCTCCAGCTGAGTAACAAATGTAAAAGGAAATTTGAGGGACCTTGTTGGTGTTTGTCGCTCAGAGTAATTTTCACTACACTTTCACACAAGCTCCATTATGCGACATGTTATAACAGCTGTTTCACTCCTACTGCAAAAAGCAAGTTTTATTTTTCCTCTACCTCTAGCCATTCCGCTTTTTAATTAAGTGCTTTGCTTTGCATCTGGTTTACGTCATGACGATAGCGGAGTGTGCACACAATCCAAACGGCACCACATAGCCAGATTAAAGAATTTACAGGAAAAAAAAGTCATGCTGCTCTTAATGCAGCTATGTTTATTGCTTTCTAACATCTTCAAGGTGTTTATGTGACACTTTGTAGAGCATCGCGTTACTGTGGCCATAACAGCATCATTAGAGTTAATGTAAACACACGTCATTATTCAACAGACTTATTATTGATTATTACATATCAAGCAGAGTTCATGATGTGAGTTTTACACGATGCAGACAGAGGTGGGATGTGGCAACCACTTTGTAATAACGTTCACTATTGTAATAAATGTTTAAGCAAAGCAGTTTAGACCTTCTGAAGCAATGATATTATTATAATAGTGACCGTTATTACAATAGTGGTTGATTTATGCGGTCACTATTGCAATACATGTCACTAGTGTAATAACATTTCAAAATACAAACGGATGCTTTTGTTGGGAAATAGGGGATGAACTGTGTCTTTTCTTTTCAGGAAGAAAAGTCTGGAGGAATCTCAAGAAAACTGAGAAAATTTTCAACCAATATCAAAAACACCAACCACTATTGAAATAAAAATTATTACAATAGTCACTGTTATTACAATATTGGTTGTCAAAAACAGTCCTTTACCAACCACAGTTATAATAATTGTTGCAAAAGTGAACATTATTACAATAGTGGTTGCAACAAGGCTGTAACGATCCGCTCAGCTGTTCAGACATCGTCACATCCTCCAGAGACAGGTGAGTATTTATCATTTGTGAATATTTCATGGAAAATTACACCCGCCCTTCTCAGCCCACAACATCATCCCTGCTCATGAACTTCAGATTATTTCCACATTAGCTAAATAGTGGGATTGTGAGCTTCCTGGTTTTAAATGCCTCAACCCAGGTGGAAATAACAAACACCAAATATCAGACTATATTTGTGGAAAATAAAGTTTAATATCCAAAGGTGAACTTTGAATGTGACTTTAGTTCAGATTTAGAGCCTTAGAAGTCAGTAAAAAGTCAAACATATAAATTTGTAAAGCCTTAATCACCACAAACATTGGATATATTCTTATTTTCCATGTTTTTATTTTGTTTAGATCAAAGCAAGTCGAGTCATTCTGTATTAAATTTCTGAAAGATTTAAAGCCTCAGCTGCATCATGTTTGTCTAAATCTATAGCAATCTGTATTAAATGTGACCTGTTCATAGGTCAAAGCACAAAAGCACAAAACTGAGGAACAAAAAGGAATCAGCAAAAATAAAAAGCTAATTAACAATGTAATAAATATAATGATCAAAATGAACAATATGAAGAATCTAATAACATAATGAACAAAATTAATAAAATGATCAAGAACATCTTTAGTTATAGTTAATGTTATTTATTGTTTTATTGTGTTAATTCTAGAATGCGCCAGTGCAGGTGGCAGCAACTGATAACAGCTGTGTGCTTTTTTCCCACTTTTTCTTAAATTTTTGGATATTATACTGTCTTTTTGGATCTTCTTTTGTGGGATCCTTTTTCTATTGATATGGAGAGAAATAATTACTCCAGAGAGGAACTCCTGGACCTGAGGCAGAAAAAATGTGGAGCTTATCAACCAATGCCAGTGGGTCTGAGGACTCTGCTTGGCTGCAGGGCTGGTGCCAAAGTCAAAGGTAGAAAATTCAGGTACAACCCTTTTCTACTGACTATACATATGGGCAAGTAGGGCTGGGGAATATGGCCTGAAAATAAAATCTCAGATTTTTTCACAAAAAATTTGAATTATGATTTTTTTCTGATTTTTTTCCTACTTTAAAAAATAAGCACAAATGACAGTGATAACTCAAAACAAGTTTTGCTTTTATTGTATCAAAAACTTAACAAAAGTAACTTGTGTTTCATTTCTGGAATTTAAGTGTCAGCTGTTCTTTTCTTTTCAAAAAATACACTTTGTAGTTTGAACAGAATCAGACTTTTACACTGCATTTACACTGAAAGTTGAATATGGGTACCATGTCTTCAGCGATGTGCAAAGCGACTGCTATGATGATTGCTTTCCAACGTGCCCCTTTATTATCATATGTGTGCCTTGGGTAAATGATTCCACCACCATAAGCTGCTTTTAAGTTAAGGAGTTTGTTAGTTGTAGCAGTCTGCAGAACCCTCTTCCAGACCACAGTAGGACCCTCTCTCCCAGAAAGAGCTTCACACACTGACATTTCGTACTTGTAATACATGTCAGAGC
>JAQQAE010018988.1:0-11047 GCA_029823295.1 Pseudamia nigra | reverse complement strand
TAATAAGGTAAATTCAAAAGTTAACAAATAGTGATCAGAGAGGAGAGGGTTGTGTGGAGATATGACAAGGTGTTCAACGTCTACAGCGTCTGTCACGACCAGAACCAAAGTGTGACCTAGATAGTGTGTGGGTTTGTTAACATGTTGAACCAAGCCAATTGAATTTAAAATAGAAGTAAAAGTGTTACTACAGCTATCATTTATAACATCGACATGAATATTAAAGTCACCCTCTGTAATAACTTTATCCGTGTTAAGCACCAAGTCTGATAGGAAGTTTGAGAATCCAATTAAAAATTCTGAGTAGGGGGCTGGTGGGCGGTAAATTATAACAAATAATACCATTGTTTTCAGTTTTCCAGTTAACATTTGAGATTCTCAGAGTTAGACTCTCATATGAGTTGTATTTATATGTTGGTTTTTGGTTGATTAATAATTTTGAATTGTGGATTGCAGCCACTCAATTTGGTGATCACTAATTCATTCATTGATTCATAGGGACTTGGATGAAAGCGATCTTGTGTTTAACAGTCCACATTTAATTTTTACGTTTTTATTCTCGGTGGGTTCTCAGGGCCTAATTTTTATCAGGTTATTTTGATTCCATCTTATTTTTCTTGATATAGATTTAGATAATTTAGGTGGGTGGGGAGCAGACACAGTTTCTATATAACTACTGTAAGTGTGGGTAACTGCGGTGGAGAAACTGCAGAATGATGTGTAAGACTGATATCACTCTGCAGCCTGGACTCGATTCTGGGTCATTTTATGCAGTTCATAAATTCGGCCATATTTCTAGAGAGTAGAGCGGCTCCATCCAAAGTGGGACGGATGCCATCGCTAGCTAACAGCCCAGGCTTTCCCCAGAAGGACTTCCAATTATCAATGAAGCCCATGTTGTTTTCTGGATGCCACTTCGCCAGCGAGTGGTTGAATGATGACATGCAACTAAACATCTCATCACTGTTTCAATTGGGGAGGGGACCAGAGAAAACTACAACATGGTTTTTGCAAACTCACACACTGATACCACACAATTTTTTTTTTGTTTTAAATCTCAGTCTCATTTTATGTCATTGTCTGAATAGTACATTTATGCAAATCAGTGTTCACCTTTTCTACAACATGAATCATCAATATATACTTTATAAATTGAAGGGAAGGACAAACAGCCAAAAATGGGTTTTACAGGAGCAGTTTGATCTCACAAATGTCAACTGCGTGGTCACAATGCCTGTCAAAGGGTTAAAGACTTAATGATACTGGATGGAGACAAATAGGACAGGTGTTCTAATATATTTGTTAAGCACTGTATATTACACTTAACATCAATTACACACATAATGCAGTTTTAATTTGTCCCTTGTTGTGAGGGTTGTGTCAGGAAGGGCATCCGACGTAAAAAACCTATGCCAGATCAAACATGCGAATCATTGTTATTTTGCTGTGGTGACCCCTGAGGGGAGCAGCCAAAAGGAGAAGAAGAAGAAGACTGTATATTAAGATATCAATAAATATGGATTTATTGCCTAGCTCCAATGAATAGTTTATTTGTGGTTTAATGATATTGTTGAACTATAAGAGTATAAATTAAATATATTTAGGTAATGAATATTTAAAATTTCTAAAAGAAACTGATGAACTTCGAAACTGTGTTCCTTTGTTCCAGGACATCCAAATATGGGTGGCCCCATGCAGCGGATGACTCCACCCAGAGGCATGGTGCCTCTTGGGCCTCAGGTACAGGACCACATAAAGATGCTTATTTTGAGCATATTACAATTACATAACAAAAGTGACATAAAAGTTATTTTTCAGAGCTACGGGGGCGGGATGAGACCACCGCTGAATGCTCTGGTTGGTCCTGGGATGCCTGGGATGAACATGTGAGTCTAGATACTGAACTCTATACAGTATTCACAGAGATTGAGTCAGTTGTTTTTCTAATGCAGATGATAAAAAAGACACATTTCTCTTCTGACTTTTTCTCTTCTTGAAATGTAAATGAACTGCTCACAGTGCCTCCACTCAGAAGGACAACATTAAAAGCTGAATGTCCTTAATCTCTCTCTGCACTGGACAGTCATCCGTATCTTTTATGCAGCTCTTAATTACAAGTTTATTGTGTGTTTGTGGCTGTCAGAGGTCTGGACGTGGAGAGCAGAGCCAGGCTTGTTGTTTTCTTTTCTTTAGTTCTCATGGTGTTCCCATCACCTCTCTCTGGCAGCAGAAGGGCTTGTTGTTGCCAGCTCTCTGCAAATGAACTCAAAACAAAGACGTAATGTGTGTGTGCATGTGTGTGTTTTCCAGGGGACCAGGAGGGGGCAGACCATGGCCAAATCCTCCTAACTCCAATTCTGTAAGTGTTCAGACAGAATGGCCTACCAGGAGGTTTAGTGTTGATTTTAGTCCTTTTATAATTTATTCGTGTTCACTCATGTTCTTTGTAGACCCCCTATTCTTCAGCATCACCAGGAAGTTATGTGGTATGTATCGTCATGTAAAACTAAAACTTTTATGTTTACAGGCTGTAATAGTTGATGAGTTACTCTGACAATAGCTAAACTATGATTTCAGGGACCTCCAGGAGGAGGGGGGCCACCTGGGACACCAATAATGCCAAGTCCAGCAGGTAAGATCAACTGTATAGGTCTTCACACACCAGGTGTATAGCAAGGAAAATACTGGCGGTGATGCAAGTTTGTGATAGTAGCAACACTTTTTCTATTAAAGATCCCCATATATTCATGTCAGCTCTTTGGAGACAAATAGAAATGATTTACCATCACTCTGTTAAGGGTCTCCAGTGTCCAGGTAAAAACACACACCTGGTAGAAACTGGGTCTGATTCATCTGATATTCACTTTACACAAATTCTTCACTGGCCACTTAGTCCAGCTGTTGCGTTGTCAAGTTCACTGTCTTTGTCAGTTGTCTATTTTTCATATAAAACACTGGCTACATGTCACATGATGTCTGTTTCACACAGATGGCTGAATGATACATTTGATGGAACTGCAAACCCTGAAAAACATTGACATTTATACAAGAAAAAGAAAACATTGCTTTATCATAATATTATATAGAGTTCTGTGTGAAAATATATGAATAGCCGCTTGAAAAAACAAAAACATGTGTTGATTAAAAACACAGAAAACATGCCTGATGCGTTAAGACCTTAAATGTGTGTGAGCATAAATGTTTGGTCTTTTATTAACTTCCTGTTTGTTTTATTAGATTCAACCAATTCCGGTGACAACATGTACACTATGATCAGCACAGTTCCTCCAGGCGGAAACCGACCTAATGTGAGGCATCGTCTTTCTTCTCATATTATATATCTATATGTAAGGGCTGTCAAATGATCAAAATTTTTAATCTGATTAATCACAGGGTCACTGTGGATTAATTTATCTCAAGCACTATTAATACCCATTCATTGTTTTTTATTTTGTGGCAGCAAAAACACTCATGACATAAGGTGATATATACACTTAACATGTTAATTTCATACTATTAAATGTGTGTTGTTTAAAAGAGTATAGTTGCAGCTGTCATGTTTTGCTTCAGCTGGCCACTCATGTGCCACCGTTTGGAATTGTTTAGCACATGCCTCCGCAAATCGACTCTCCTCTGTTTTCATGATGGTCAATGCAAATGACTTTAGTTCTCATGCGGTAGTACAGTCTTCCGTCTACAGCATTTACAAACACAAAATTCAATAAATGAAAACAGCTGTTGGAAAGACAACTAAGCTGAATTTAAGGCAACATATTCAAAAGTAAATACTGGCCACTTCTTACCAAACAGTAACCAAATACACATTTTTAGACACAGTAAGCACACCGGTCTTTCCTCATCTCCCACCGTAGTCACAGTGAAGCAGAGCGATACGTGCACGCTGTCATATTTCCTCGTCTTAGCGTTTGGGTGACTTTCTTTTGTCTCATTATCTCCGTCTCTCTCCGCCTTTCTTTTCATGCCTGTTAGAAATTTTTCCATGTTGTTTCTTGAGGGTTTATACTGCACTTCAAATCATTTGCTCGGTGCAAAAAACCCGACACCTTAGAGCGCCAAGGACAGCGCCACTGCCACCCACTGTAGTGGATGTGCAATTACACTTAATTTGAGTACAGTACGGCATAAAAGCATGTTCCCCAGGGTCCCCCCTGGCATCACGGGGGGTGGGGGGGCACCACTATTTGAGAAGCACTGCCCTAACCTATACACAGTATTTAAGTGGGTTTAGAAGAGCCTCCAGCCCTTCACCAGACTGAGTGTTTGGATTGTTTGCTCCATAGACTGTGTTTGTGTAAAGATTAACTGTTCCCTCACCCATTTAGTTTTTAAACTGATATTTTGAGGCCACTCAGGTTGTGGCTTCAGACTTAACAATTTAGAGCAAAATCCCAGAAGTTACCAAATTTGGACAAAAAGGGGTGGAGTTAATACTATAAGCTAGCATTATGACTTGATAAAACAAGACCCTCATAGGCATTGCCGCTGCCACACCATTTTTGTCGACTTCCAGCCACTTCTTATCCATTCATTCTTCAGGCAGAAGTCAATTGATTTGTACACTGGGTAATTCCTTTGTCCCAAAGTCATATATGTAAATATGGGACACATTTATCACAAGCAACATGTCCCCTGAACAGTATAACATTAAAATGACTTTTGTCAGACAAATAGATGAGAAAATTCACTTTGTCCGTTGGACTGTCACTGAGGCCTGTCTCTGTCTCAACAATGAACTTTCACAAGGTCTTACCACATAGAAAATGATACTTATCATAATCGTGCTTAAGTAATGCCAGTTACGAGTTCAAAAAACATGAATTATTATTGCCATATTGATACCTTTTTATCTGCTTTCAATTATCCACTCTACAATTCAAACTCATCTGTGTGACTTATGCCCAGTGGGCACTGACCGATGCAGAAGTATCTTAAAGTTTAATACCGCCGCTGGCTACTGGTGCATCCTTCCATGGGTTCCAAAACGCACTGACTCCTATAGAATTACATTGGACATCTCTCTGAAAATACTAAGTGAATACATTTATGTCATGAGTCATCACGGTCTTTTATTTGGACCCTCTAATAAGTGATCTGGTGGTCCATCTTTAACTTTTTGCTCCGTTATTAAGATATTATGGCAAATAATGTGACTACGTAATCATTGCTGTGCTGAGATTTGATTGACAGGTCGCTATGGTAACTTGACTCACCAGCAGAGTCAGACTGAGTTGGACCATCATATCTTCAATTTATTCAATAGAATATAGTTTTCCTCTGTCGTTGTGGATCAGTGTTTACACTAACAACACCACAATATGACATTTTTCTAAACATTTTCCCCGCCCCGGTGCTGCTCCGCCACAGCGCCCCCTCCAATGAAGGCCCTCGTCGACACCGCGGGCCTCCGTCGGAGAGAAAACCCACAAACACACAGCACTTCAGAGTCACACCGCCAGCAATCGAACATCCGTGCAAGTCCGACGAGCTGAACACACTCTGCAAAGCACAGGAGACACAACACAGAGGAGATCGACTGACAATGGCCTTAGCCAATCACGACACAGAACACAATGCGCATTCATACGCTGTAAAAAATACATGAAAATTGCACTAAAAAAAATCCGCGAAACAGCGAGACCGTGAAAGGTGAACCACAATGTAGCGAGGGACCACTGTACATTATTTTGTGTGCTTGCTGTCTGTCAGGAAAAAAATATTTTATTGGTTAGATAGATGGTATAGCAGTCTGACGCTGCAGATAACAGAGCTGTCATAGAGACCAGTCAATCAAAGACCAGTACAGCAGATATTAAAGCCTTTATATGCTTTGATAAAATTTTTAAAGATTTAAAAAAATTTATTCACAGTATTTTTAGAAAGAAGTCCAAGGCAACTCCATATGTACCAGGGCTTTTTGGAGCCAATGTGAGGTCGGGCCAGGATTATAACTTTAAGCAGAAGCATGCGGGGTCTGTCGAAGTACACACTCTCCCACTGTAGATATTGCATACTATAAGTGGTTTATTATAAGTTAACTAAAACACAGTGGCTCTTATTCTTGGGTGATTATGCACTAATGAAAATCTAATTATGCATATTACATCCTTTTGTGCAGCTAGAGCTCTAAATCCTGCACACTGCACCTACGGAGGTATACAGTGTGTTGTTTATTAACTCTAATGTATTTTCTTTACTCCAGAAGGTTGCTACAGTAGAGTTGTGTTTCCTGTAACGTACCATCTAATGTACCACTGAGTCATGTGTGTGTTTTCTGTAGTTCCCTATGGGAGCAGGTGGTGATGGTCCATTAGGTGGCATGGCAGGGATGGAGTCTCATCACTTGAATGGATCATTAGGTGCAGTATCTACTAACTTCTATTGGTTGTCGACAGAAAATTGTTTTTGGATGGTTTAGGTCATTCTTACAAAACAAGATGAATAAAGTAACCATCCTAGTGACAGTTCTGATGTTGTTTGCACTTTCTTTGTTTTTCTTTCAGGGTCTGGTGATATGGACAGTCTGCCCAAGGTAACTATAACTGTTTATCTAGTTGTAAACTAACTGCATAACACTTTTATTTAAGTACAGTATTGCAACTCGCCTTTACCTGTCGGCCATGTGTTTTTGGCTTTTTGCAGAACTCTCCTGGTAACCTCAGTATGAGTAACCAGCCGGGAACCCCCAGAGAGGATGGAGAGATGGGAGGAAATTTCCTGAACCCTTTTCAGAATGAAAGTGTGAGTTCTCAAGGACATAGAGAATTTAAGAACATACAGGGGTTTTAACGTTTGAGAAGGTGACAAGCGTCCACATGTCTCGGAGATTCAGAGATTATCTGTGCTTATTAATGTTGTGTGAATTTCTTTAATATTTAGGTACTTATTTTAATTACTCTATTAAGGAACTAACTTGTTACATTCGATTATTATCTTATTATGTTTTTAACAAAGGCTTTTGAAATGAAAAACACACTGATGTAGTGGACGGACATGTGATTTTTGAAAATGGCATTATATAAGTTGTTTTTTTAAGGTGATTTATCTGTTGTGTTATGTTTGAGGTTATTTTTGAAATCATTCAATTTTTGTGCTCGTTCAAAAGCGTAATCAATGGCTGAAAACCTGTAAAACAGCATTTTCTTATATATAATTGAGATGACTTTTTTTCTTTGTCACTAAAGGGGGAGAAATAAAGGTAAAATCAAAACAAAAAGAACATAACATCAGTATCAGCATCTTCACACGATTGGTGCATGCATACATGCAATAAATTTTGTTTCTAATTATAAAATATTTAGACTTTGAGATTAAAATGTTTAATATTTAAATAAATCCTAGTTATGTAGATCACAAACAAATCTGACTGCATCAAAGGAAAATTAAGTACTAAATAGTGATTAGTTACTGTAACCGATTACCATGACATTCTCTGCATTCATTCCATTCATTAAGTGACACTTTTATTTTGCCTCCCTGCTGGTCGGTGTCATCCACCAGCACCTGTAGGTTCTAACCTCTGCATGAGCACAATGAGATTGCACTGTTGTATTTATCCAGTCCATTAGATTCTAAACAACTTTCCTGATACTACCACCACACACCACTGAGAGCAACAAATACGAAAGCCAAGAACAGTGTGATGATCACATGATTCAGTGATATGTTGGAGATGACAGACTGAGCTGTTTCATCAACTGTGCCCAGATGGTTAGAGTTATGTATAGAGAGATCAGGGGTTTTCACCCGATTTTGACCTAGGGACCACCATTCTGACTAGAAGCAACATGGGCACCACTGCTCTTCAGAGGACAGGTGTCAAGATTTTTTTTTTTTTCATATCTGCCATTTCTGGATGTGGTGAATCACACAGAGTCTGTCTATTGTTGGCGGTACAGTAGCAGGTAGAGACAGTCTCATATCATTCTCTGGCTCCATCCACAATGGCACTGGCCAGACTTTGAAACTACAAAGCCAGAAACCACATGCAATGCCTTCACAGACCAGCAGGGGGCCACGGACCACTGGTTGAAATCTTCTCACAGGGAGGAAAAGCTGCAACATTCTGAACACTCAGCTAACGGCCTTGTTTTTTCATATTTATTGGACTGTTGAAGAAATTATTTTGGATCTTGAATGTTGTTACTTATTATTAGGGCTGTCAAACGATAAAAATTTTTAATCTGATTAATCACAGCATCACTGTGGATTAATTTTGATTAATCACAATTAATACCCATTCGTTTTTTATTTTGTGGGCGCAAAACACTCATGATTGAAGGTGATATAGACACTTGACTAAAATTACTTATTTTAAATTAAAATGTATATTTTTTTTCTAATTTAATCTTTTGCAACTAAAGGAAATTCCACCTGCTTTGTAGAACTTAACAGAACCTCTGTAATGTTCTGCTGAGATGTTTTCATTTTTTTACATTTGGTTCGTTGTTTTCATCAGTAACTAATGCAATTTGTTTCAAAATGTGTAACGACTTATAGTTTTACATTTAAATTGACTTGGAAGCAGTAAATACTGAAGAAGTTGTCAGTGAGGTGGATCAAATGTAACATAAGATTTCAACACTTTTTCCTTGATATATGAGTTATTGTGCGTTAATCTCGTTAATGCGTTAATTGCGTTAAATATTTTAATCTAATTAATCATGCAAGTTGATAAATCTGGATTAATGTGTTAATTTTGATAGCCCTACTTACTACAATTAATATCAGTGCATTTATGAATCAATTGTCTTAAAGCTGAATTTTTGAAATGTAACTTGTTCTGTCAGTGTAGGTCAGAAATATGTCTGTCAAGTTGACAGTCAGCAGTAATCATCTTGGTGGTGTTATTGGAAACCTGTCATTCACAGGAGATAATTTGTGTTTTGTATTATGCAGTATACAAGAGGATTTAAATACACATCTTTTATTTGACATTTATATACTTTGTTCCTCCAAAACACTGATAATTATCTGCTGAAAAAGGCAGACATTATTTTCACAGTCCCATGTCTGTGTTTGCATCGTCCCAGTCGAACCAATTTAGTTGAAAATTGCCACCATTATTGACAACTTAAAGATCTGCATCCTGTCTGAGATACAGCGGAGTTGAAAATTATTGGCCCCCCAATGAATTAGATTTTTTTCTCCATTTAGCTAATTACGTAGCTAATTTCATTTTGACACACTAGACACAAGTAATTTTTGATTTGCAAACAAAACCAGAATTATTTTAGGAAAACAAAAATGACCCCCAGATGAACTGACCTTTTTATTCAGAGCACAAACCAGCACTCTTTCACTGAGGAATGGGCTAAATGTGTGAACTGAAGTTAAAACTGAACATTTGTCAAATATTCACTTCAGAAGCTTGGAAAAGAATCATGCCAAAAACAAAAGAAATGACTTTAGATCTGAGAAGAAGCATTGTTAATGGTCACAAATCAGAGGAAAGATATACAAAGTCAGGGTGCCCACTCTTTTCTTGAAATTATTTTCCAGGATGTTTTCAGTTGCTACAGTGTGACAGACAAGTTATCACGTCATACACTGCTACATCCAAGCACCCCACTATGTTCACACTGGTGGACCAATACTAGCAACACTCTTCAACTGAAAGCCACTAGTTTTGTCTCTAGGTGCCTCTTTGGAAAAAGAAGTCCTTGCCAGAGTCTGAAATCTAGTGACAAAAGGGGGGATGCAAATTTGATTGGCTGGTACCGTTACATGGGGCGCTGCGCCAGCTAGAGGTAGAGAACCGCTGTGGCTTGAAAGTATGCAGACATGCATGTGCCATACTTTAAACGTGTGTTCACTCACAAGGCAGAAAAGGAGAGGGAGGAGAAATAATTTTCCAGGGCAACTTAAGGTTTTCCAGGACATTTGACTATTTTGTCATTTTCATGTTTTCCGTGACTGCAAAATTTGTCAGTAATTTTCCAGGTTTTCCACATTTTTCAGGATGCATGGGAACCCTGAAAGTTATCAAAAGATTTCCGAGTACCCAGAACAGGAGTGAGAAAAGAATCACGTTTTCATAGGGGGGCTAATCATTTTGACCTCAACTGTAAATCTATCCTGCTGACTTGTGGACACACATCTCATGCTTCCCCACTTGCTTTTTGTGTCTCCTCAGTATTCTCCAAACATGACGATGAGTGTGTGATCTTCCCGGGAGAAGCCTGATCATTCGCCTCCTACGTGGGTGTGGATCGGTGAAAAGCAGACGGACGAGATGTGATTTCATCTAGGCCACTGACTCTTGGTCCGCCGCTACCGCCTGCCCAGCTGGCCCTGTCGCCCCCAGGCTCCATCTTTCTTCTAGTCCTCAACTCTCCATGGTTTCTGTCCACGTCTCTTCTCGCCGGCTCTTTCTTCTGTCTTAAGTAGTGACTGCTACGTTCATCAGTTCTTCCTCTGCAAAGGAAATTTAAACCGCCACAGGGGAGCTCTTTGTATATTTAAATACAGCGTGAAACAGACGCACACAATCCCGTCACAAGCGGTTTTTTGTCATATTATGGAGTTTGTCCCCACACACAGAAATGGCCAGTAACCTTGTTCTACTAAATGTTAAATTATCAAATCAATACGGACACTTTCAGATTGATTGATTTGTTATACAGTATTTGGACTGACTGGGCATCATACTGCATGGAGCATCACCTTGTTCATATTAAACAAGAGATCAGAGGTTTATTTTGAAAGTTTGGGCAGATTTTTGGAAAATCAAAAACATTTGTAATAGTCTTGAAGTTTTAGGATCATTGTTCAAAGAATCAGCTTTTAATTTTTCTTTCCATCCCCAACTCCAGTCATTTTATTTTATTTTTATTTATTTTAGTTTAGTTTAGTTTACTTTAAAGTTTATTTTATGAGCATTTTTATTTGATTGTATTTTTTTGTATTTATTTTTGTTTATTTGTTTTTAAGTAATCTTGAATTATTTGTGAATTTTTTATGTATTATATAGTTTTTTGTATTTTTTAGGTTAATTTACTTTATTTTATTTCTTTTGTTTGTTTTAAGT
>JAQQAE010018987.1:0-11047 GCA_029823295.1 Pseudamia nigra | reverse complement strand
TCCCAGCTGACTTGAGCGAAGGCAGGGTACACCCTGGATGAGTCGCCAGTTCATCGCAGACTTTGTAGTCCATTTTGTTGATTATTTTTCTTTAATTTCTTGAAATAATTTGATTAAATATCTTGATAATTCATTTTGCTCATTGTTTTGCTCGCTTTATGATTATTTTGTTTCTTGTTGCTAATTTTGTTCATATTTAATTCTGTTCATTTTTAGCCATTTTATTAGTTATTTGTCAATTTGAATTCATTTTGTTGATTACTTTGTCCTGTTTTTGTTTATTTTGTTTTTACGCTGTTCAGTCTTCATTCTTATTTTCTCATGCCATTACCATTTACATGTAGAGTATTGGATTTATTCTTAATAGTAAAGCCATAGATGTTATGGCATGTATTTAATTGCAGCTCCCGTGTACAGTATATTTACAACACATTTTAAAAGCATGTAGTGAATTCTGAACGAGTGCCGATTTTGTTCCTGATCAAGACGTCAGCTCAAATCTGCACACATTTAAAAATATACCTGGTCAGGTAACACATACAGGCTCTCCTGGTTTAATCTCTACAAACTCTATCAGCAGCAGCAGGAGCAGATGATCGAGGATGAGAAGGTGGATGGTGTAATAATACCCAGCTGTTGCCTCCTCTACTTCGGCCTTTAATGTGCAGTGATGTGGCTCTAACTCGCTGAATATTATGCACCAGGCAGAGCCAATGGACGGCTAAATCCACACCGCAAAAAATGGCTTGGATCAGCAGGTGTGACTGGGGAGCATCGCTCAGATTGGAAGGAGGGGAAATGCGGGGTAAATTAATATTTCAAGGAACAGTTTCTCACAGCACAGTTGAAAAGCAGCACAGATAGAGATCAGTGGTGGCGAGGGATCTGGCAACATGGAGATAGAGTTACTTAGAGAGTGTAATACAACTTCAAATAGCAAGGGTATTGGCTACATACTGTACTGGTAGGGCGTGTTTAAAAACACATTCGAAGTATTCACTGGTTGCAGCAGAACCTTCACAATATTAAATAAATAAAAACTGTAGCTGCGGAAGGACTAATATTTCCAGCTAACAGACTGTTATATTATTGTGTTCATCCAGTATTATTCCTGCTCAGTAGGCCTTCCACAGTTACTTGATCACTCATGTGTCTTAGTTCCAAACTGGACTGAATGATCCAAACTATGAATGAATGAACGAACGATGGATTTATTTAAGCATGTTGGATCGATACAACAACATACCTGAAATCACACAAAAAAGAAGACGGATGATAAATAAACACAGTCATGATTTGTAACATGTTCAAAAGGAGTGAGAAGAAGCTGAACATATTTAATTCTGCCTCTTCTCCACTAATATTAAGATGAGACTTAATTCATCCCACAAGGGGGAAATTTCTTCATTACAGCGGCAGACAAGAATGAAACACAAAAATAAATAACAGTGCAGACGTAAGTGCAAAGTCATACTATACTGTACATGAACTCACATGTAGTGACATGAGAGTAAGAGAAAAGAGTTTGTATAATTGTATTACACGTGATTGCACTAGATTGGCTACACAGTAAATAATCATAAACAATAATCATACTTCGTATTTATACTTATTTACAAAATATGCATATTTACAGTATGTCTAAACACGAGTTGCTTCTTCACTTTTGGTGAAGCGGGGAGTTGTACAGTGGGTGGGGGCTTGGGCTGCTCCCAGAGGCTGTAGCACAAAATAGTGGCGAAAAGGCCACAGAATCAAATAAGCTTCCACATTCTACTCAGATTCATATAAATGTCATACATGTAAACTCTACGTCCACAACACTAGTTAGCATGTTGGTATATAGCAGTAGCATGCTAGTAGTTGGAAGACTAACTGGACATGATTATTTATGGTTCAGCTTTGTTTGTTTTTTTCAAGTTTGTTTGGTGCTACAATTTACATTCAATGGGAGCAGCTGAATCTTTTCCCTGAAAGGCTGCGTGGCTATTTATGCCGGCCTTGTGTATTTGACCAGTTAGAATTCACAGATGAGTCTTAAAAACACAACACTCCAGTTGCTTTGGAACTACTGGTGCATTCACAAAGGTGTTGTTTCATCCTTTCATGGATAGTAGCGTGAATGCTCTTTCACACTCCAGTGCAGACCAAACAAGTCAGCTCCGGTCTGCTTGAAAACGGAGGGTCTCACTTCACTTGCAAGTGGTCCCTGCAGCAGTTCACTTGCAGCGTGAACGCAAATGTACTATCCAGCGAACCAAAAAGAGGTGACGTAGTGCATTTATTCACGAGGAACGTGTCTCTTACATATAATTTACAGACATACAGTATAGGTGATCTTCGATTTTTCAAATCCTTGCAGTACCTCTCTTGGCATCTGTGGAACCACAGCAGCACATCATAGTCTGTCATTCTCATTCAGCACTGGTGCATTTGTCTCATTTTCAGAGCAATGTGCTGGATAGCTGCTGCTTCTCCTGCTGGTCATGCTGGGTGTCTTGTGAGAAACATATTTGTTTTGAAGTAAAAATAGAAACCCTATGACTATATGCATTTAGTGTTGCTCCATTGTTTATTTGTAGTGACTAAGCCAGCTGAACAGGATGGATTTACGTTTTCAGTCCTGGCCAATCAATGAACCAGGTTTTCTTCTTCCTTGTGCTTTTCTTTTTCTTGGTCATTAGTCATTTTGGGCAATGCTGCAATAAATAGTTGTCGTAACTATGTGATGTCCATGAGGGTTAGAATAAAGTGCAGTATGAACATGAACCAAACCAAATGAAGTTGCAACATTTCTCAGCATTCTCCACCCATTGGAACCAAGTCCCCTGGACTATCCTGGTGTGAATGCGCCCTAAGATACTTGTGAACTATGAACATTCACTGACATTTCCATCAACCTGTACAGAATGGCCTAAATGAAACATGAATGTCTCACTATTTCCATGTTCTTTTCCACAGCTGACTATTTAGTTCCCATTTTCACTTTGGTCCATCTACGGTTCAGGGCTGTTACAGTTTACGGTTGCCTCAGTTAACATGGTAGTAGTGCTAACCTTGACCATAGCCCTCCTCCTTTCATATCCGGGCAGTCGTGGATATTTGAACAAACCTCTGTCAGTGAAAAAAGGTTGTTGCATGTTCATCTTTTTGAGGTGCTTCATTTTCAGATAGCTGCCCTGAAGTAGACTTGTTTCTTATCCATGATGTAATTGAAATCAAATTAACCTCAGACTCCTTCTGGCTACTACATTGTTCTACTGTTGGACAGTCATTTAGCTATTTTGTCTTCAGTTTCTTTGCATATTTTGGCAACAGACCTTATTCAGTATGTTTAACTTTTGTCAGCTGAGAAGCAAATAGAAATGCACTTATCTGCTCTACGTGTTAGCAGATGCAGTCTGTCCTCAAACCAAAAATGAACACAAGTTGCTTGTTTGTGTTCTGTTTTATGAGCTACAGTGACCTCTAGTGGTGATAGCGTTAAAACCGTCCAGTAGTGCTTCTGAGTGGAACAAATTGTTAGGAGGAAATGGTATGGGGTGGTTATATTTCACTGCACATCACTGCCTTCCAGAAAACACAGATTCACATCCCACTCAGTTTGCTTTGTGGATGACAATTCATATTTGTCATATTCTGGCCATAAAGAAAAGATGAAACAGCAAAAAAAAAACACCACCTGGATGTCTTCAACTTTTAGTGTAGCATAACAGTTTATATATATATAAATACATAAAGTCTACACTTTGGTCAAAAGGGAAAGAGAACAATTATGCACTTGTATAAAGTTGATTATTAATTAAAATGGGGCACCATTTTTTTAGGAAAAAAAAGGGAAAAACCTGAATTATTTATCTGAGATCTAATGGGCAAAGCACATTAATCGAATAAATATAGATAATTTGGGATCAGTCTCATAATTTCGAAAGTTGCTGCTCTTCCATACAGGGAGCTTAATCATTCATAAAATAAGTTTCTGAACGCGATGTATTCCACAGTGATATAGGTTTATTATAGTAATAACATGAGTGAACAATGTAATAATTGTAGATTATATAATGACCAAATACAGGATTTCAACATGAGGAGAATGGTCGGAAGTTTTCAGAGGAAATCAGGTTTTACGCGCCAGCAGAAAGGGAAAGAATTGGAGGGAGATTTGAACGTTGTAATGGAGTTGCTTATTCAGGGATAGTTGATTGAGAGGGGAGAAATTGTCAGTTCAGCTCTGAGACACTCCTCCGAAACCAGTAACCAAGATGGGTCTTACTTTGAGTTGAACCACATCAGTCCGGTTCAGTTCAGGTCGGGCCAATTCAGGTCCATGGCACAGCTCTGGTTCAGGATGTGACGACCTGGAAGTAGCGAGTCGCCCTTCAGAGTGGTTCGTCACATGGTGGATCAGCGGCCCGGCTCAGAAATCTGGCAACAATTCGGTTCTGGTTCGGAGTTCTGATGTCCAAGCTGGGTTCGAGCAGGCTTCTAATTGACTGAACCTCTGTTGGAGGCTGGAAGAGGTCTAAACTAATTTGTTGTACTGAGTTGCTTTGAAGATAAGTTTCTTTCCTCAGACAAGTTTGGATGCGAGTTTCATCCAGAGGAAGGTTGCCGGTCTTTAGAACAATAGGCTAAAGCTAAGCTAGTATAAAAGGCAGGGCCATAGCCTGGGTGGCAGGTGAAGAAGAACAGAGAGAAGAAGTGCAGAAAAGAGCGGAGCAAAAAGAGAGGGAACAAAAAGGGCGAAGCTCCCTTTTAAGGGTACAATGATGTCACAGAGTGGGCGGAGCTGCCATCCGATACATCTTAGAAGGGTTCTCCAACTTTTACGACTTTCCTTTCTGAATACCTCTGACCAGAGATACATTTTAGAGGAATCATCCACCAAATACTTTTATAACCGTAAATTCAACCATCACACACATCTTTATGCATGAAATAGCATCACAAGAACAGTTCTCAATATCCTTCTGAGATTCCTAGACAGGGTAACACAGGGAAACACAAGGCTTTATCACACTCTTAACACAGTTATAAAATTCTCTACACAGAGGACAGGTGATACGTAATCCTACTTTCCATGCATAAATTAATTAGTGTTAGCTACTATGAGTATATTTAATATCAGTCTGAGTGGGTATTTGTGAATTAATACTCCAACCATTCCTTGTGTGTGTGGTTGGTTGTGGGTTTTCTGTTCTGTCCATTTGGTGGCACTGTTGATCCATGTACCGCAGAGTGGGGTGGTTTCTCCATATTTTGGTTGTTGGTAAAATGTTCAATTTTAGTTGTAAAAATCTGTACAATGTCTTGTTTTGCTCTGTAGATTGTGACAAAATCAGTTATTACAATTTTGGCATTGTGTAGGATTCAGTTGTGGAGTTATGTCCATAGGGCTTTTGTGGTAACAGATTTTTCTTTGGGCAACAGTGGTTTAAGCCAGGGGAGGAAGATGATAAGGGCACAGCAAGAGGTCTTTGACCCCTCTGGGGAGTGGAGACAAGCAGATGTGGTGGAGTCTTTGTAGTTTTTGAATAAACATTCTGGTTCACTGTTAAGAGGGGGTTCTGGTGAAATATCCCAGGGTCAAACTGAGGATATGTTTATTCGAGAGTCATTTCATATTTATGACCCGTGTGTTCCTGGTGACTTATGGTGGGAGTGCTAAGAGGTGCCTGTAGCAGGGCTGCTCTGGAGTCGCTACAAACGGGACAGAAAATCTGCTGTCAAACTAAAAAAAGAATTAGAAAATCATGATTTGACATTTGTTTAGACATATCTAAATCACTTTACCATTTATTTTTGCTCATATTAACCAGCTGTACTTCCAATGTTGGAAAAAAAAATCCTGAACTTCACTATAAAAATGATCTTGAAAAGGCATTTCATGCCTGTAAACTGTCTGATATTGTCACACCTTAGCAGTTACCATAGTTAAACAGCTTTTAGGCACGATTTGATGGATTATATTATCAGAATGAAACAAAGATTGCGATAGGCACATCCTAACAATCAGTCTGTGTTATCAAAGCTGCTCATTCCTGAAACCCCTTCAGCAAAACACAGGCATCGACGCCGAGAGTGTGTGTTTAGTGGACGAGTGAAGCAATAATGCAGATTGAAGTGGCCATGCTTGGTCAGCATGTATAATGCTGACAGCACAGTGAATGATTTACATTTATGGTAGCATCTAGAAAAACAGGGTCATTTTCGTTATTAACTGGGCTTTATGAGAATGAGCGTGATGTTGATTATCATGTTATGGATTCCACCAGTAAGAGGAATTAGCACTTAAAGCACCATATAAAGCAACCACCCCGTGAATACGCTATGACTGGTTGAAAATGCTGATAGGTAAATAGACCTGTGTCATGCAGGAAATTAGACTGAGAGGAGCAATACTGCAGCTAACAAGCTTACAGCACTCTGAATAAGGTGATTGAGAGGGAGGCAGTTTCCTGGGCAGGAGCAGTGGACCATCAACCTTTAGTCTCACATATCCTATGGCCCTTGTCCAAGAATTACACACACACAACAAGGTGAGAGAACGAGGGCACTTAATGGCCTGTGCTTCACTGGAGCTGCTCAGAATCCAACAGAAGCGAACATCCTGCAACAGAATAGGAGAGTGTTTTTTCAATCGCTAAGCAAAAGCAGCTTTTTCTTTTGACCACACGACTACAGGGCAAAGCCAAGTTCAGCTAAACATCAGTGCCAACAATCAAATTTATCAACCATCATTATGTGCAATACAACAGTTTTTAGCTAAAGATGTCTAGTTTGTGGAATTGGGTTTATTTTTTTTTGAGATTTGTACAGAAAAAGTTATATACAAGTCAGGGAAGTATGATTTTGCAAATTTAGCACCTCACATTTCTCTGATTGTGTCTACTTTTTTATATGATGACACATGACATTGTATATTAAAGGTTTTTTTAATTACATACTGTATATTACTATTAATGTGACCTAACATAACTTAATATGCGCAAAATAAGCAACAAAATTGAACAAAAGATGAGTGAACAAAAGCAAAAAAAAGAGAAAAATGAAGTAGATTTTCAGTAAAATGAACAAAATAAGCAACAACAAAACAAAACAAAAAAATATAATATAGGCAGCAAAATGAAAAAAAATTAACTAAACAAGCAATAAAGTGAACCAAATATAATATGAATGGAACAAAAGAAGCACAAATTGAATAAAAACAAGAAATATGAATCAAAAATAAGCAAAAATTAATTTATAACATGTAGAAAAATGGACATTAATTATCAGAATAAGCAGTAAAATGAACAAAATTGAACAAGAAAGGAACAAAATGAGCACACATTAAACTGGCAGTTAAAGTATTAATGCACTCTTTAGCAATACCAGTGGTAAAATGTGGGATTCACAGCTTCGTAATATGTGTATTTTACTGTTTAAATTAGGCAAGTTTCATTGAGTGCCTGATGCATGCAAATTTTTTAAAATAAAACTGACGCTGCACAACCACCTTGATTCCGCCGTACTGCATCATCTTATTGTGCACTTTAGAATCTTTCATCGTAGTCAGCATTGATAATTATTGATGATTTCACTGACTATTTTTTAACAAAGAATAGTTCAAGCCCTTCGTTTGGAATCCCTTTGTTCGAACTTAACCACTCCATTTCTCCAGGCACACAGGTGAATGAAGTAGAACGTATAGCAAAAGACCAATCAATAATCTGCCATTGTACCACTTAAAGTCACATTTACTCATTCTGACATTCTCCGCTCTCAGACACAACCGAGAACACAGCTCGGCATGTGCACAGTTAGCGCATGCGTTAAATCACGCGGCCATAATGAGTCAGAAAATGGCCGAGAGGACGCCTCGGTGTTTTTGCTGGGTGGTGTTGTGGATGGTTCTGTTGCTGCTGCTGCTGTTCTACTGGCTCAAGAGGAATAAGTCAAGCCATCATGTCGGATGTCACAGCTGGATTAGCGCCAAGTCTGTGATATTTTCCATTCACTGTTACATTTAAGCCAAGGTGACATATATTTGTGTGTCAATCATGTTACACAGGCAACATGAGGATGCAACAGAAAAACAAACCAATGTCATCATTTGTTTATAGGCCAAGGGTTTACTGCAGTTTTTATTTATTTGCACATATACAAACAGTACAGATACACATATATAGTCGACCAAACAAGATGAGAGATGCAGAAACCCTTACAGGCAGGGGCCAGAAAACCTTAACAAACTAAAGAGCACTTTTTGGACAGAAAGATAAAGAAAATTTGTGCCTAGAGCTACAAAAACACACAATATGTGAACTCTTTATGCAACACATGTACAGTATGCTGCATGTTTTAGCTGCATCATCTTAAATCAGGTTATTGTTTCATTTATTGTTCATTTTGTTCACTTGTCATGTTGATTTGGTTCATTTCTTCATCATTTTGGTTATTTTGTTTATAGTTTTATCTATTTTGTTGTTTTTTTTTGTTTATTTTCCTGTTTACTTCTGTTCATTTTTGTGAGTAATTTTCTTGATTTTTTTCCCCATTTTTGATTACTTATTGTTGGTGTTTTTGTTTATTATTTTGCTCATTTCCCTATTTTCTTGTTTTCCTTCATTTATTTAAATGAAGTGCTGGTTTCCTGTGCTCTACCTCCCCTCTGCACTCTGTGTGTTCTCCTACTTAAACAGATATTTCCTTTGCGCATATCTGAAACGATTAGATCAAATCTCAAAATAGGCTTCGTCTTGATAAATCGACTGCAGGTTTTAATTTGAGTCCACCATATTCTTGCCAGGAAAAAATCTTAAATGTGACATCTGATATTCCATGACAGACTTTCCACACTGACTGGACTGCGCTGTGGAGTTTTGAGGTTAAATTTAAATTACATTCCAGCCAAATCCTTTTAACAAACAGCACATCCATCACAAGTATATTGACAGTATTGTTTAAGTACTCGCCACTAGTTTAGTTAATCAAATCAGTTGTGATCATAATTGTGATTGTGACCTTTTACACTGCAAAAGGCCGCACTTTAAAACTATTTTAGACAATGTATCAAATTCCAAAAATGGAAAGATAGTAAACTCACTGTTGCATCAAAACCAAGTCAGGAGACGTTCAGGCTCCAAGGATTCACTCCAGAGCGCTGATTGTCTTTCAAGATGAGATTCCTTAATCTACTCAGTGCTCAGAAAGCAGTTTCATGTCTCAGGAAGATGCTCGTATGACTTTAAGATGGTCATACGCTTAAAACTAATGGGGAAGGCTGAGGTTAGAGGAAAATAAGGCCTTTAATGGCAGCTGCGTGGTTTGCATCGGATACATGATTGGGTTAAACTGATGACGAACAAAGTGAAAGTTGGCAGAACTAAAGAGTTTTTTTTTTATGTTTTTAAGTTTATGCATGAAAAGATTTGGCATGAAAGGATTTAGAGATGTCCATAAAACAGATGATGTGAGCAGGGCAAGGATGTTTCACATCGATTTCTACCTCACTCATCCTCGTGTTACGTGATTAATGTGTATTTTGGATTCAGGGACACCGAGTAGATAGAGATACTGTGTAAAACCTAAAAATCTGTAAGTTTGTGTGTTCCAACTGAAAAAATTCAAAAGGACATCATTGGTGCACATGCACTCACATCTGAATTGCAACATTTCCCACAAAAATCTCAACATGGCTGAGTCAGAAGCTCATGCAACCATAGATGGAAATGAAATGCATGTGTTTTATTTGTAATATTGCCAATGCACCCGTCATGACCAACAGGTTGACTGAATCTGCACTCATTTCCTCCGTTCTCTACGTCATCCTGCACTCACCCTGTGTCCTTCTGAGTAACCACATGTCCACTGGTATGTAAGTAAAGATGGGTATGCAGAGCGGTGGATCCTTGAACCTTGTAGTAAAGACAGATCAGCTCCAGTCGATGTGCTTGAAGGTCAGACTGGGGAAGACACTGACTCTAAAATGGTGCTGTTGCTCCCCTGGGTAAATAAAGATAAAATGCTATAGTATACAGCCTTACTACAAAATGAGGAACGTGTCTTATCTTCAGAGGTCGGTAGTATTCGAGTACATTTACTCAGTTACATGTACTTGAGTAATATTTTCCAAAAACTTACTTCTGATTGGAGTTTTTTACTCTTACTCAGTTACATTCATGGTAGAAAAAAGTACTTCTCAGTTACATTGATCACACCTCAATGAATAAAATAAAGAGAAAGATGAAGAAAAACAATACATGAAATCCAGCAACTGAGTAAGAAATGAACAAAATAATCAAACAAATTTACAAATATTAACAAACTAAGGAACAAAATGAGCAAACGTAACAAAATAATCAAAGTAAAAAGGAACAAGAAAACAAAATAATCAACAAAACAAATTTTAAAATGAACAGAATGCACACCAAAATAAGCAAAAGTAAAGAAATAATTGAGCAAATCAATTTTAATGTTCATAACATAATTAAAAAAAATCAACAAATGCTCAACAAAATGAGCAGAAATTAACAAAACAATCAGGTAAATTGACAAAAAATGATCATAACCAATACAAATGAACCAAAATCAACAATATGCACAACAGAACAGAAAAGTTATCAAAATGATAATCAAATACACAACAAAATTTGAAAAAAGTAACAAAACAATCAAGTAAATTGGTAAATATGATGCACAGCAGACATTTATGCACAACAAAATATGCAAAATTAACAAAATAACCAAGTAAATAAAAAAAGTGCAATATAATGAACAAAATTCCATCCATCCATCCATCCATCCATCCATCTTCTACCACATAGGGTCGGGTCGTGGGGGCAGCAGCTTGAGCAGGGAAGCCCAGACTTCCCTCTCCCACATCATCCGGCTCTTCTGGGGGGACCCCGAGGCGATCTTAAGCCAGCCGAGAGACATAGTCCCTCCAGCGTGGGCCTTCCCCGGGGCCTCCTCCCAGTGGGACATGTCCGGAACACCTCCCCAGGGAGGCGTCCAGGAGGCATCCGGACCAGATGCCCAAGCCACCTCATCTGGCTCCTCTCGA
>JAQQAE010018986.1:0-11047 GCA_029823295.1 Pseudamia nigra | reverse complement strand
GCCGCATCACTGTATAAGCCGCAGGGTCGGCAATGTGTGAAAAAAGCCGCGGCCTATAGTGTGAATTTTACGGTATACATTCTGATATTTACTGTCATTTAGCATCTACTGTATATGTGGTTGGTGAAGGTTGTACTCTCCCTCACATTGTGGAAATAAATAAAAAACAAGTGATTTGCTGTGACACCTTGGACCAAGCTCCTCTGTAAATGTGCTTTGACCACTCAACCTTTCACACGCTGAAAAAGAAGGTGTGGTTCAAACTCTTGATTGTAAGTGTGTATCAATAGTGTTTGTTCAAAGCTGAGAGCTGTGATTCCCGCTTAGAGCTTTTCATGCTCATGTTAGCTCAATAATGTATCCAGGCCTTTTAGTCTCACTTTGAAAAGGCTGAGAAAAAACAAATAGCACTCAAGCACTGAGGAAAATCTCCACGGTCAGTCTCGATGTAGCAACTCCAAAAAGGTATCGTTGCTCTAGACAATGAGTATGGGTTCTGTGTATCTGCCCGGCTTGTACAGATAACAATCACACTTTCATCACTACCCGTGGTTAGCATTCGGCCTATTACATCCCGAGAGAGCTTTCGCATGTTATTGTGTTGACTGTTTACATCTGGATGATAGTTCACTTCCAGGTCTATCTCTTGTGTTCAAAATTTTGACCAATTTTTTCTTCGGTACCCGGATTTTTTGTTACCAGAAGTGTTCATTAGCCGGAGTACCACTGTACTTCACAATGACCAGCTCAGCCCAGTCCAACTCTTCCATAGTGAGGTTGTTGACCACAGTGGTTCTCTTGTATTTGCGCATCTCCTCTTCTACGAAAGACGTCCTTTCCGTGGGGATGTCAGGATGTGCCAGGTTCAACTATAGTTGTCTTCTTTTTTCTACACAGGACAGCAGCCAGTCTTTCATCCTCAGGATCCATGCCACACATTTCTTTAGGTGTGTCCAGGAGGAAAAATACTGAATGAAGAAAGACACTAGTTCCTCTCTTAACATTCACAGCAGCAATTTCTTTCAGCTCCGGATCTTCTCGTGATGAAGCAGGTTGCTCATCAAGGCAGCTCTCAGGGAAGTCGTTTTTGAGTTGTTGATGCCAAAGCTCCTCCAGGTTCACCACTGAGACCCTGTTGACTGTTAATTTTGGCAGACTACTGTTAACCATTTCTACAGTATCTCCTCCCAGTGGTCCATTTACTGTCCATCACAGCATAGACCTCATGGCAAATGGTCCACCACTTTGGCTGAACACCACCTCTAATGGCTCCAGGGCCTTTGGCACATTGATGCCAATCAGGAGCTCAATTCCTTCATCAATTTAAGGTAAGTGATGAGTTTCAGATGAGGCCATTTTTAATATCCCTTGCAGCAGGAATATTTCCTGTATATACTGGCATCGACTCCAGTGTGTAGGCCTTTGCCAGCTCAAGAAATTCCTCCCCATCTAGTGCCATAACCTCCATTTAAGATACAGTGTTGCTGCTCACAACCTTCTCCTGGTCCATGGTCTGAAGAAGGATGTGTCCTTTTCTTCCTGTCAGATTAAGTCTATGCATAAGGCTCTCACTACAAAACACTGCTGTGCTTCCTTGGTCCAGGAAGGCATACGTAGTGACAACTTTGCTTCCCTTTTTTGATTTCACTTGTACTGGAACGGTTGGCAGCTTAGTAAGACCACTTGACACCGGTATATTGTCAATGTAGACCCCCGTGTTCCTCTCAGTCTGCTCAGGATTATTAACAGGTTCCTTGTGAAGTACAGTTGGGTGCTTCAGGCTACACTTAGAACAGGAAATCCTTTTGCAGCAGTGCTTACTCATGTGCCCTGAACACAAATAGCTAATACCATTTTCCTTTAGAAAGCCTGTCTTCCTCTCATGTGCCATCCTTCCCAACAGCATACACAGGTCTAGTGTGTGCCCTGCTCCACAACACACACACATATTTCTTCCTGTTTGTGTTATTTCCTTCTCGGTCTTTGCAGAATGAGGTTGGGGTTCCACAGGATCCACAGCAGTAGCAAAGCTGATTCCTTTGGATCAAACTGTAACTTTGGTTTGTTTGTTCCTTTATTTGTTATTACTGGAGAGTCTTGTCTTTTGCCAAAGATTAGATCGGTTAAGATTTTAACCTGTTTTTCAATAAAGTCTGTTAGGTCACTGAATTTGACCCTCTGTTGCCATCGTTCTTGCAGCTCACAGACTTGGCACCTCCTCTGTCTCTGAGCTTGTAAGGTAGCTTCTTTATAATATTCAGCATGTTTGAAGGCATGTCCAAATCATGCAAATATTGCACCTCCTCCATTGCGTTACAGCAACCACTGAGGAACAGGCTGTAATCTTCCACATCCTCTGTTTTAATTGCAGGCCATAGAAGAGATTTGTCCATATATGCAGCAGCAATCTTTTGTTCATTTCCAAAATGATCTTTCAATAAGATTTTTGCCCTCATATATCCATGGTCCGGGTTGATGTGTTGACAGCTCCTTATGAGTTCTCTGGCGTGGCCTTTAGTATGTTGCTCCAGGAAGTATGAATGATCTGAATTGTTGGTTGTATTTCTCTCGACTCCATTCAGGCTTTAGTGAAGGTGTGACATTTTAACGGATCACCATCAAACTCTTTTTGGAAGAGATGCGAGACACTGTTGTTGAATTAACAGATTTGTTACTTCATTCTACTTCCTCATAATTTCCAGGACCTCATTTCGGGTTTCCACATCCTCCTCATTTGCATTTGTATTTGTGTTTACTGTTTGTTGTCTATAAACCAACGGATCCATATCAAACATTGAATACTGTGGGGATTTATTGGTCAAAGGTGGGTTATTTTCCACAGTTGTTTTATGTTTGAGTGAATACTTGTCATCACCTGTTGTATGTTTCACATGTGCTGATGGAATAAATTCTCCTGCACTGACATTGAGGGATTGTTGAGATTTACTTCTTTCCACATAAGAATTCATACCATCTGAAACCTTTGATGTACATTTTCCACTTGTTGTGCTTTGTGTTTTAAGAACTTTTAATTCTGCCATTTTTTCCCACCATTTCCGTTTCCAGTTGCAGCTTTTCTTTCCTTTTACACAGCTGTTCCTCCTCTTCTTCCACTGCATGTTTTTTCTGTCTCATGGCTAAAGCAGCCAGTTCAGCTTCAGCCTTTAACTGTGCAGAAGAAGTAGTAGAGCGGTGAGATTTTGAGGTTTTTTGGGTTCCAACATTTGAAACATTGTCACTTGGTTTGATATCATCCTCCATATTACTCATGTTTGCAAAGTGTTCATTTGTCCCATTTGTGTCCACAAAGCATGCGATGTCATTCATTTCTGTTAAACATTGTTGTTCTGCTGAGTCATTGTAATGTTCAGTTTCCTTAGTCCATCGATCCATATCATTTTGAAATGTTTCTGTGTATTTCATTACGTGTGAAAACCATTCCTTTTGTTTCACAGCTTCATCCTGTGGAAGCAGAGGTAGCACTTCCTTATGAGCAGTTGTAGCCTTTTGTTTCATGAGCACTTTTATTTCCAGTATCAACCCCTTTATTTTATTTACAAAACCTTTGCATTCATTTTGAAGCTTTTCAACCTTACACAACAAAGCCCGTTCAGTGAGTTTGCTTTCCCGTCTTTTCCCAGCATACATTTCAGGACATGTACCGACTTGTTTGACTCATTTTTCCCTTTTTTCATTCAGTTTTGTCTGTGAAACATTGCATTTAACACATCCACGGTACGTCATTAAGAGAGCGATTCATTTCAGCAAAGCAACATTCTCATTTTCATTGAAACTCCATTAAAGCATTGCATTATTCAATCCACATAGGTTAAAACGTCAAACAAAGCACAGACAAGGCTTATTTGACCAACATCCACATCCATCCAAATGTCCCAAAGACACTTCTGCATTAATGCCATATCCACAAATAGTCACAGGTAAGCTTACCTGGCCTCCCTGTATGGGTTCTGGATATGATACTGTGGGGCGCGTTGCACTTACTTGGCATCTTCCTGATTCCCATGTTGCTTGTATTGCAAGCGGTGTCTTTCATCAGACGCCTTTTTTTGTTGACAAAAGTGTAGCAACTCCAAAAACCTATTGTCGCTCGAGACAATGAGCATGCGAGCATGGGCGTCTATTTGTCTGACACGCTGCCCGGCTTGTACAGATGATAAGCACACTTTCATTGCAGTTTTGTGAATTTAATAAAAGCGGCTTTGCAACATTACATACACGCAAAGATGGAAGTGTGTACACTCAAGGTATATGTAACACACAGCGCAAAGCGATGGTAACGAGAAGCAGTTGACAAAAATTTCGGCGACCCAGCTCCCCTCTCTCCTCCTCCATCTGTGCAGGTGAGTGCACGCTACTATAACCTTACGGGCAGCCACCTCCTATGCCCTCGTGACCCCAGCCATCACCATAGCAACCAGATACCACCAACCGAGTGACAAATCACTTCACCCAAATACCATACATATGAGAAATATCCAGCCAACTTACTTGGCCATTTTTACCTTACGAGACTATCGGGTCGTCTCCTGAGTAAGAAATGCAAAGGTGATTAGTTATTGTCCTTTTCTAGTTAACAGTACGGTCAGAGTTCAACCAGAACCAGTACACAATGCAGTTTAATAAAGTGAAACTAACACCATCTGTCAATGCGTATGTGTTGTGTTCAAAGGGTATTTTTTGCTGTGAGGTTTCCCTCTTAGCTTGTATTGTTGTATATTTAATCATTTAATATATGTGTAAATGTCAATGCAAACAACACTAATTGCACTTGTTCTGAAAAAGAGATTCCTTGCCCGGTGGAGATTATTTCAATTATTTTAGGAGTTTTAGGCAAAAGTTGTAGATATTTGTTCCAACAATCAAAAAACAGAGGCTATAAAGCCCTTTAGGAAAATTTTTACGATTTGCTAAATTGGGCTACACAGTATAGTCTTGGGACTTCTGGATCAGGAACACCCAGCCAGACCTGCAATCTTGAAGATGCTCTAACATTATACCTAACCTTAGCCTTCATGTACCTGAATGTCAGCCTGTGTCATGGTGGAAAAGCTATGTCACAAACGGAGGAAACACCGTCGGCAGGGGCACAATTTTAACACAATCTTTTAAACATAATAATGGGTTGTAATAGAGGGCTGTTCATCAAACCTCAGCACAGCAGGGATTTGTCAGATTATTATATCTTAATAATGGAGCAGAAAGTTAAAGTTGGGCCACCAGATTAGAGGGTCCAAATAAAATGTTTGAGATCACAATGACAAAAATGTATTCTCTTTTTATTTTTAAAGAGAAGTGTGATGTAACTCTACAGGAGTCAGGGCTTCCTGGAGTCAAATGATGGTGCCATAGAACGCCTCAATGTCTTGATTTACTCTTGTGATAATGACACATTTAAGATAAAGCACAAAAACACAAAGTTACTGCTTCCAATCAGATGTACGTACATTCAAACTACAAAAACCCCACATGTACATCTTGTGACCTTTTAACAACTCCTTTTCTCTTGAGTTACTGTTTTGGGTGCAAATTTTTCAATCATCTACTGTAACTGAAGGAAAAAATATAATTACCTTATTTTCAGTCTCTCCAGAAAAAGGATTTTTTTGCATTCATTTAATATTGTGTGTGACTTGGCGACTCCAGGCTCAGTTTAACTGATCGTGACCCTGCAGGGTAAAATAAGGTTAAATAAAGTTGTAATAATTATTTATAGACAGTCTGACCCTGGTTTGGCAGCTCAGCCTCACTCAGTGATCATTATGGTAGTCACCTTTCCCCTACATATTGTATTTCCCTGTGGTGTTAAAATAGAACCAAAGGGTTATCATATCCTACAAGTGACTAAACATTAAAGTGAATCATTTTAACACTTACTATTATGCATCACACATAAGGAAATAGAAAAACTGCAGCCAGAGCACATCAATTTCTTCCTTTCCTGTTAATCTTTTCCATGCACACATTGAACCTTGCTGCGCAGACAAACTTCCAAGTCTGACGTAGAAAACATCAAAAATACAGCATAGCTGGAAGCAATTAATTCTTCATTTGTTCCACCCAATTACTTCCAGTTTCATTCATGTGTCTTTTCTATGACCCCAAGGGCACAACTGGGCAATGAAAGCATGTGGGCACAGGTGCATAAATACACACAATACAGATTCAGCAAACAGAGTCAAAACATCCGCACAACAGTCGAAAGCAATCAGACATAAAGTAAAGTGACTGATCAGCGCTCGACTGATGGCAGCCTCTCAGCTCATCAGTAACTCTGTCCACCCTGCTCGGCTGCCAGCTTTCTGCTTCTGTTGCTTCGGTCAGTTTTCTCCATGGAAATATAGTACGTTATGAACATCACAACAGCAATTTCATTGCTCATGATGGAATCTCTGCTGCAATTATTATATTTTTAATGAAACTGTAATCAGTGACAGAGCTAAGGGGGAATGCAGGAGTTGTTCAGCTCAGCTGCTCCAGTTCGAAATGACACATCTGATTAAAGCCGACTCCAGGTCAGCTCCCATATGCTTTTTGTGCCGAGTTAAATCACTGCCACCATCACTGTCAGGCTGCCGTCTGATGGCCTGGGTGCCGTCTCCACAGCTAGTCACAATTAGGAAGTGAAGTCTGATAGAGTACACTGTGACTGCATGTTTAGGGTTATACACCCCACAAACGACACCTCAATAACACATCCACACATGCACAAAAACACGTGCACACAGAGAGACCAGGAGGCTGAAGAACAGAAGCCTTTCCATCGCCTTCAAGTTAGCAACAGCAACTTTATTTCCCCAACTTGCTTGTTTTAAAAATGATTCAGTTTCATTGTCTGCTTTTTGCACATGGTAATTCCAGCATGGAGTACCGGGAGCAGACTTATAGTGTGAGGTGGAATGAAAGCTTATGTGGTTCTAAACAAGTTGTCATCTGTCTACACGACAGGTGTAAGTAACTGTAAGCAAATCCCTGTGAAATAGAAACAAATAGTATTATTTTCTGGTTGTTTTTACATGGATTCTACTCTAAAACACACACACCACCCACGCTGAATTCAAGTATGTGAAATAATACATAGAAGAAGTATAATATTACGTTAGTGCAATTAGATACTGACATTGTATATAGAAAACGGAGGAACCCTTGGTGTCATCACCCACAGGTTTTCTGAAGAGCCATTTTGATTAAGGAGGTGTGAGTGAGGCTGAGATTGAATAAAACAGTGAAACCCACAGCTCAGACACAGAACAGGCATGTCCTGATAAACAAAAATCAGCCTCCAGATCATCTACAGTAAATGAGTGTTATATATCATATACCATATATATATATATTCAGCCTATACAGGATTCACAGAGTTGGAAACAAATACATAGACCTAAACCACTGCTTGTGGTGGGCTGTAAACATGTTAATTTCTGGTGCAATGTTAACCATTTTAACATGGGACTCTATTAGACCCCCTACATACTGTATTTCCACACCAACCAAAACAGAGTGTGATTCTAAAAAATGTGCTCATTTTGCAGAATCTTTTTATGCTTGCAAGAACATTATATTTCTCATGGGGGAAAATAAGCATTATAAAATGAATCATTCTACTCTGTAGAAAAATTTATGTTCACCATGTGGCTTACATACACAAAGTAAGTAGCAGACCTTGTCCTTTGTGATCTTTTTCACTAAATTGGGCTTCGCACAACATGAGATCATGATTAGTAGCTGTAAGGCAGCATGGAGCAAGGCGCCCTGTTACCTTCCCTGTGCTTTTGACTTTGCCTGCCAGCAGAGTCAAAAGAACAGTGAAGGTAACAGAACGCCTTACAAGCTGTCCTCCCTCCAAATGCACATATTCATTAATTATGCATACTGTTACCAACGCCCACAGCTTTCAAGAAACAGGCACCTTCACAGTTTAATTATTCACTTTAACATGCACAGTCACCTGCACTTATTGCTCATACTGGACATATACTCTAATGTTAATGAAGGATGTTAAAAACCAAGTAGAATAAAGGAAGATGTTGCCTTCACAGAAATGAAACTAATTTAAGTGGCTGTATGTCGATGGTCTCTGCTGAGTGAGGAGTTATGGATTCAGTTTGTGTGACAGCACAGTGACAGGGAACAGTTTGAATCCCCTAAAGCATCAGGAGTTGAGGGTCTGCAGGGGGCGTCTGGAGAATCAGCTCTGTCAGACAGTCAGTGTTCATACCAGGGAACAACTGAGATCACTGACTGTCAGTGTGACTGGCTGTGAATGAAGAAACTTTGTCAAATGGTATGAAGAGAAGTTTAAGTTTGTGGAAGAACGGTGTGTTGTGTGGATGTTTATGAAAAGAAGGAAGGTAAAGACCTTGCTTTGGTATAAATTTGTGTCAAGAAATTTTTTGAAGGGATATGATTATATGTATATAACAAGTTCACTACCAAGGCGTGTGGTTTTCCTTCTGTTGACTGGACTGGAAATTTGGTTTGAAGACGTTTCACTACCTATCCAGGAAGCTTCTTCAGTTCTAAATAAACTCATGCAGGCAACCAGAATGTATACTCTGTGGTTCAGGACTCCACCCTTTCATCCTAAGGGTGTACTCACTGGCAGTTTGTTCCACGCCTTTAGCGCGGGTCGTTTGAGTAATGTGAATACAAGCGAGCCGCGCTCTGGCCCCGGCCTCAGCACGGTTGGAGGAGGTGGGCCACGACGCGGCACGGTTGGTCACGCACGCGTCCGAGCACGGCGACCGTACGTGAATATGATGTAAAACCACCGCATCCTTCACTACACTCATGTCTAAACAATGGTCGCGGCTTCACGAGTTGCTTCGATGCTGAGGTCTAGTGTTTGCTGGAAATTAACGCAGACACCTGTAAACAGACCCACGTCAACAGAACACAGAGGTGTACGCAAAAATGTTTGAGTTTCCCCGGAGCCGTGGTTGAACTACAACTACTGATCAGCACCGGGACAAGATGAAGAAGCTGCGTGAACAGCTTCTTCATCTTCATTTTGTGTTTATGCCTTATTTTGTGCTGCACCTTAATTAAACAATTGTGTGAAATGTACAGCTTTGTATGTGTTATTTACAGACATTCACAATCTCTGATGTTTTCAAATCTGCACAAAGTTTTTTACACAGTTGTGAGAACAAACAGGTTTCTTTTACTGTGCGACATTACTATAATCACATTACTATAATCACATTACTGTACCACATTACTGTACCACATTACTGTAATCACATTACTGAGCATCATTTCTTTGGCTCCAACGTCCATTGTAAGATTTCTTTCAAATAGTTAGATATAAAAAATAGCAATGTTTACACATTTGACCAAATATGTGTAAACACAGATAAATAGGTGTGTAGATGAACCAGACATGATACTCAAGAGTACCGTTACTTTACAATTGTAATAACTCAAATGTATATGGAAGTACTCGTAAACATAAGTTCTTGAGTGAAACTATCACAATCGAAGCTGAGTGAATGAACAGTACTCAACAAAACAACTACTCTTACAAATACATGCATTTGCAAAAAAAAAAAAAACAACAACCCATGTACTGTACATGTCTGTGAAGATTGTCATTCGTCCAGGTCATTGTTTTCTTGTGGGTTTTTCTGCAGCTTCTGCTCCGACATGTTTTCTTGAAGATAGAAAAGATTCTTCACCATTGTGAGACAAGGTCAAATTCAACATTTGTCCATGTAACAACACAAACATAACATAGAAACAACAGACAACATAGGATAACACCAGAACAGATTCCAACAAACCACTACATTTGATCCAGATATGGGCAATATTCTAGATATTGTGATCCAGAATGCTTATACTTACAGGGGTTGAGGAAAAATAGCTACTGTAATGTATCAAATAAAGCTACAGACATGAAACTGACACCAAATCATCTGCAGATTCAGTAATGTGCCCCAGACGTGTCTTCAGCATTTACGGAGCACGATCCAGAAGAAAACCATGGAAATACAGTATTATTTTTCATGAATAAGTATTGAACTAATAATAACATTGAAACTGATCATTTGTATAACTTTATCATTTGTGAGTTGCTCTGACGCAGATCTGTACCGTCTGACTGCTTTCTAGTGATGTCTGTCTTTTCCCTTCTTGCCATAATGTGAATTTGTACGGTAGTTGTAGTAGCACAGAAACAGAACTATAGACTCCGCATCCATGATTTCTCTGCTTTATATCATCAGACAACTGATGATATAAAGCACATTAAGAAGGCAAGAAGAACAGCACAAATTAACTCCATTCCTGGTGAATACCTTTTTTCACAGTGTTAATGTACAATGTTGGAAATAATAACAAAGTTAAGAAAAACACTTGGTCACAGAATGTGTAAAATAGGAAATTAGAAAAATAATTGAGGAAACCCCAGGGTACTGACTGCTATTAAAAGGTTTATTAAGTCACACCGGCTTTGCAACAATCAGCCGGATTCTTTTTATTGGAATTGAAACATGTATAAAATGCTGTTCCGTGTCATTGTGAAGGAGGGCGAATGCATTGTCCTGTAGAGATTTTTGGGGGAATGAATTTGGCAGTTTCACAAACAAGTAAGATTTTTTTTTTTGAAGTAGTAAATTAAATTCCTGCTTATGGTAAGACCTTCAGTATTTTCACAATAACTGTAGTTCTCCATAAGTTGTTGCTGGAGTGAGAGTGAATATTTCTGTCACAAAGAAGCAGGAGTGACATTCTCCTGCGTGCCACTGTTTTATGTCTCCCTTGCGATGTGAAAGATCAACAACCTCTGGGCTATGTCTACGAGCTGAAAATGTCAGGTTTTGACAAAGACACATTTTTATGTTTCTGCTTATGCTGCCTGTTGGCCAGGTCGTCATTGTAAATGAGAACTGGTTCCCAATTGACTCACCTGGATAAATAAAGGTTTATTATTATTCATAATAATAATGTTGAGTTTGGGCGACACGGTGGTGCAGTGGGTAGCACTCGTGCCTCACAGCTAGAAGGTCCTGGGTTCAATCCCAACACC
>JAQQAE010018985.1:0-11047 GCA_029823295.1 Pseudamia nigra | reverse complement strand
GTGGGGACAATTTGAGCCTCCTGAAAAGTTGGTAGTGTTTTGTCCCTACCGTCCCTATGCAAACCTACGCCCTTGTTCAAAACATAAAACAACCAAACCCAATCTGTTCATTGCATGTTTATTTACTGATTCACAGTGGTGCATACGCTGACGATGTTATGAATTGTTAATTTTGTGTATATTTCCCTGTTTTGTAGGAGGAGCTTAGTGGCTTTAAATTTATTCACTTAGTATTTTCAGACAGAAGTCCAATGTATCTCTGGGAAAAATGCTTCTTGGAGCCAGATGATCAGTTCCCCAGTGGTCGAGCAGTGGTATTACAACTTAAAGATACTTCCACATTGTCCTCACTGAACAGCCCCGGTTATTGCCCCCTGTGTCAAACAGAGTAAACTATTCATGAATTACAAGTGATTTTATAGAGGGAAGTCTTTTTTCCATCTTGTTACTGAACCTCCTCAGGATGAAATTGCTTAGCTCTGGTCTTACCAACATTTCAAACCAGAGAAATATTAGAAACGGGCAAATAATTACCAATCGTTACGTTTACTTTAGGATGTAAGTTCAGAAATAGGAAATTCCTTCAAAAAGACTTTGAGAGGAATGATGTTGGACCAATATGTGTGTCTCGAATAAAATGAGCCAATTGGACACAATCAATGAGAAGCCCGGGTACCTCATGGAAGGAAAATGTATGTGTTTGAAAATGTTGTTTATTGTAGGACCTAATAGCAGTTTCTCAAGCTCGAGGAAAACATGCCGCAGTTAGTGACACTTCACCCACAGGGGTAAAGGCACAGAGACAAATAGTGACAATAAGGACTCTAATAATGGACAAAAAATCCTGGCCTTAAAACAGCCTGCAAGAAAATTTTACATAAATGGTAGCCCTGTTTATTAGCTGCTGACATACTAAATGAGAACGACAGGACATGACTAGACTCACTGTTAAACAGTGAATGAGGGTCACTATATGTAATTTACCAGAAATGTACACAAGGGCCAGTATCTCATTAATGCTATTCCTATTTTACTGGGTAATGGTGTTGAGCTTGTTAGACTATATGTGATTTAGAATGTGAATGAGCTGTAAATTAGTAAAAATAATTAAAGAAGCGGATGTGTAGGCCGCATTATGCTTGTCATACAGTTGAAGTCCAAATTATTATCTCCCCTGTGAAATTTGGATTCTTTTCAAAATGTGTTCCCTGTTTCTCACTCCAGTCGTGGATACTTCGAAAAGTTTAGTTAATTTCCCTCATTCCCATTTTCCCATGACTCTGACAACTTATGCGGGAGGTGCACAGTCAATATCCAAAACTTACATGATATTTAAAAGTGGATATGTACCCCTTCTGATGAGAAACGTGGGCTTTTCATCTCTCTGTAATGTCTTCAAATGATGATTTGTTGATTCACAGTGGCCCTTGGTACAGCATGTGTCATATTTAACCAGTGTTGCAAACTGTGCTGAAAATTCAAAGACAAACAAATATTTCTCATAAATCCACAATAATACAAGCATATGGTAAATGGTCTTGCACTTATATAGTGCCTTTCTGCCCTTCGGCACTCAAAGTGCTTTACACTGTTTGCCATTCACCCATTCACACACCAGTGACACTCACTGGGAGCAATGTGGGGTTTTGTGTCTTGCTCAAGGACACTTTGGCCTGTGGATATGAGAAGGTGTGATTTGAACTGCTAACTCTTTGGTTCCTGGACAACCTGCTCTACCTACTGAGCCACCCCATATGCCACATCAAAGTCAAGGCAAGACAAGTTTATTTATAGAGCACAATTCATACACAAGGCAATTCAAAGTGCTTTACAGGTAGATCAAAGAAGACATAAAATCAACACATAAAACATAAAGTTAATTAATTAATAACATGAAAAGCCGAGAGTGCAGAAAATATACTTTCAGGTGTCATATGCACAGGTAAACAGAACCGTGTTCAGCCTGGATTTGAACATTGTCAGAGTTGAGGCCTGTCTCACATCTCTTGTTAGTCTGTTCCAGGTTTTAGCTGCATAAAACTGAAACACAGCCTCACTGTGTTTAGTCCTGACTCTGGGAACCAGCAGGAGACCACTCCCTGAGATTCTTAGGGCCCGAGGTGGTTCATATGGCTCTAACATATCAGAGATGTACTTTGGTGCTAAACTATGAAAGGACTTGTACACAAGGAGAGCTGTTTTAAACTCCATTCACTGAGCAACAGGAAGCCATTGCAGAGACCTGAGCACTGGACTGATGTGGTCGTATTTCCTGGTTCTGGTCCGGACTCAAGTAGCAGCATTCTGGATGTACTGCAGCTGTTTTACAGCTCGCTTGGAGAGACCAGTGACCAGGCCGTTACAGTAGTCAAATCTACTGGAGACAAATGCATGAATCAGTCTCTCCAAGTCTGGTTTAGACACTATGCCTTTGATTTTGGCAATGTTTTTCAGATGGTAAAAAGATGCTGATGTTATTGATTTAATGTGGCCATTTAGGTCCAGGTCTCGGTCCATGATTACTCCTAGATTTCTAACCTGGTTTTGGGTTTTACAGAGACAAACTCAAGGTGACTGATCACACTTTCTCTTTGTTTCTTTGGGCCGAAGACAATTATTTCAGTTTTGTCTATGTTTAACTTGAGGAAGTTGTTTTAATGTCAGAAAAATACTTCTCCCTTGTTCTGCGTAAAATCTGGTTGAACACATGCAACATTTCTCTGTATTGATCATAATGAACATGGAGTTTTGACTTTTGCCATTTCCGTTTGGCTTTCCAGCACTCCCTTTTCTGTGCCCTGACTGACTCTTCATTTCTCCATGGTGCCTTCTATCTATCTTTAACCATTCTAACCCTGACAGGAGCTATTGTGTCTAAAACATTTAAATCACTTGATGAAAAACAGTTCAACAGATCATCAACATTAGAACATGGGGTATTTTCAAATCTGATCATTTCCATAAACTGTGCCCTTGTTGCATCATTTATGTGTCTTCTCCAAACAAGTGAAGGCCCAACTACTGGTTTGGGTGAGACAGACAAGTCAAAGCCAATACAAAAATGATAGATAAAGCTACATCAACAACATTCACATTTGAAATAACAACACCTCTTGTAATGACAAGGTCCAGAGTGTGGTCTCTGTTGTGGGTAGGCTCACTCACATGCTGAGTTAAACCAAACATTTCAAGGGCAGCACCAAGTTCTTTAGTGTGTCTGTCATCAACTACATCTACATGCACATTAAAGTCACCCACTAAGACTAAACAATCGAATTCTGTACACACGACTGAAAGCAATTCAGTAAAATCATCAATAAAACTCTATTTTAGATGGCCATGTAAAGTATGGAAGATTGTTTCACCTTCATTTGGTAAATGGTCTTACACTTGTGAACAGCACTTAACCTTGCTCAAGGACACTTTGGCCTGTGGACATGAGAAGCTAGGGATTGAACTGCTAACCCTTTGGTTCCTAGATAACATGCTCTACCTACTGAGCCACAGCTGCCCCCAAGCTTGAGTGACACATACTCAAATGATGAAAAAGAACCAAATGACAATTTGTGTGTGAGTATATTGTCTTTGAAAATGGCACCGGCACCCCAACCCCTCTGGTTTTGTCATGATTCAGACACAAACTTGAAGCTAGATGGACTAGACTCAATCAGAACTGCATTACCAGTGGTGTTGTCAAGCCATGTCTCAGTTAAAACATTAAATTAAGATTATAAGAGGAAATAAAACTGTTAATTAAAAATGACTTGTTACTTAAAGATCTGACATTGAGTATAGGTACCATGTTTGAGACTTATCTGCATTTGGCTGGACGTAATCTTCCTGCAGGGGATATGTATAAGATTTCTCTGATTGAACAGTCTGATTGTCCTTCTCTTGTCTAATCATTGTGCTTTGACAGTAGTGATTTCATTGGAATAGAGCCTCCCGTTCAGCTGCCGTTTGCTATGAGTGGTAGCAACTTAGAGGCCTCTGGCATCCTAGACAGCAGCAGTGACCCTGTTGGTGTTAACAGCTGCAGGCAGAGGCTGCACTGGGGGGGCTTAGTTGGTGATGCAGGCTGAGGAGGAGGAGGGGCTTGATTATTCTTTGTGGATTTTAGCCTTGATCTTGCCATGTCTGCAGTGAGAGGAACAATTTTAATTCCGGATTTCACCAACTTTTCAAGATGAGCAGGAAATTTCATAGGTGATGCTGGAAACTGGAAAGATGATGAAGAGTTTCTGGATGGTATACGTAGATGTAGCGCGTGGACCCCAGGTCTGTGGTGAGGCCTGTGAAGCAAATTGTGAGACCCATGGCGAAGGTGATGAAGGAGCTGCTGCGGCAGAATCCTTTTCTGGCGACGTTAGAGGCGCTGCTCCAGCTTGAAACTATTGCTGGGTCCTTGGGAAGTGGGGCAGGGGCTCCTCTCTCACTCCTCCCCTCCATCGCAGGTGACAGACCGTGGCGTAGATTGTCTGTGAGTAGTCTTACTCCAGCTCTGTTCAGTTGTGGGCCTTGTACCCTAAAAAGATCCTCACGTTTCCAGAACAGATTGAAGTTCTCAATCTCACGCTGTCCTCTGGATGCACAGGCTTTGGACAGCCAGGTATTCAACTGAAACTTTATTTGAGGAGAGGGTGCATATCTTTCCTTGGTACGATCATAATCAAATACTGGAAACTACAGAAGTACTAGTGTGCACATAAATGTACAGTAGTTAGCACCACTTTCATTTTTGTCATCCTCCAATGTCAGTGGTTCATACTGAACTAGAATAATATGTCTTCACACAGTATAGGCCATTAATAAACAAAGTTGAGATCAAAATTGTTACCTCCATGAAAATGTGACTTTCAAAATGTTTCTTTGCTAATTTTTTTCCCATGCTTCTCACTCTAGTTCTGGATACTAGGTAATGCTTCTTTGTACATCCTTCTCCTGCTTTGTGTCTATTAACAGTCCTTCTTGATGTCTCAAACCCTGGACAAATGTTCAGGTCACACATTTGAAACATTACTCATTGAAACAGTGGTGGTTTGTGCTATACTTGAAAAAAGAGTCAAGTCTTCTGGGGGTTAATACCACCTAAAATAGTTCTCTGTTTGTTTGCAAATAAACTTAAAGCCTGTAAATGAAACTAGCATGTTTTGAAATGTTAAACTGTTAAGCATTTGGCTCTGTTTTAAATGGCAATTGAGAAGGTGGGGTGGGGGGTAATTTATGATCAACAGCCAATTTTAATCTAAACAAAAAAACAGGAAAATAAAAATATACTGGTCTCCTTGTGTTTGCATGTAAATTAAGACAAATTCTATAAAAATGATGGTGGGATTTACTGTATGATACAGCATCCAAGCACCTGTTGGTCTATTCAGGGGAGAATGGTACATAACAAAGTTGGGTGTGTGGTTGTATAATCAAACAACTTTTAATATGCATTTAAAAGTCATACAAAATATATTATAGGCTACAGCACGGTGTTAGATCACCCAAAATCACAATGTTTCAGCTGAAAAAGACAGTGACCGAATAGCAAAATCTTGTGTGATTTTTCAAAGTGTTTTCTTATTATAAGTGGTAGCACTACCTACCTCAAAAGTTGAAAAGAAGGAGACCTTATAGCAGTTAATAAGCATGATAAGTTTCTAGTTTAGACACTGTCAACCAATTTTGTATTTCCTTGTCCCAAGAAGTAACATGGCCTATCAAAGTAGACAAGATGGAGATCTGAAGGTGGTCTGGCAAGTTTCATGTAAATTGGTTCAGTCACTTGGAAGCTTTCACGCCTTTACAAGCACAAGCATTGATGGGATGGTGATGTAGTGGTGAACAAGCATGGCAAGTTTCAGCCACACTGGTTCAAACACTTACTTAACTCTAATCCTGAGTGTTTCAGCACCACTTATATCAAAGTTTAAGAGGATGCAAATTTTTAAGTAGATTTCCTTTAAATGTGTATGCAAATCTCCAAATGTATTGGTTAAATCACTTTCAAGCAAACATTTTGTTGTTGTAAGCAGCCCTACCAGGGGGAATTTTTTGTTTTCTCTGAGAACACTTCAGTTACAATATGTTGAAAGGTAATTATTGAACTCAGTGATGCCAGACAACTATCGACTGCCACAGCTTTAATTGTTCCTGGAGCAATACACTTAGAAAGATAATTTCAATGTGATTCTGCACCGCTGCTGCATGGGACACAGTTGGTTATGTGCACAGTGAAATTCCAGTGCACTGCGGGTTCTTAAGGGCACTGTGCTGTTGACACTGTGAGTCATCTGGAAAGACCTGCTCTTTGCTTCTGTGTGATCCCTTAATGGTAATTGATTCATAGTATTCATGAGCATGTGTTTCTTTAGAGGAAAAAGGTGTGTACACTGAAAAAAATCGTTTAAAAATTGGAATATTCTCTGCTGACTGTTCTGTACAACTTGTTCTTTGATGCGATTGACTGACATGGAGCTGCTCTGTGAATCATCATACCAGAATTTACTGTGCTGAGCGCTGAAGTTCAGAGCCTCTGAAGCTCCGTAGATGAATTTGAACCGGAGCGACTGCCTGAGAGTTTGGAGAAATACCCTTGATCTTCTGCACATTCTGCAAATAGGAAGACTTCTAGGGTTTATTGTAGTTTCCAAATGTCAGTGTAAAGAAATAGTGGTTAGTGATTCCTCCTACTCCACTAGTCAGACCGAAACAATTGGTGCTATACATTCATTGCTGCATCTCAGAATTCATGAACAACCAGATGAAGACCAAGATGTACAAATGCTCTCATAGAGGAGGATTTGTCTCCCTCAAATTAGAAAAAGCAGTGTGTAGCAGGTTAATTTAGATAATGTGTACGTTTATATTCATTTTCTTCATCTTTTATTGTTCATGTTTGTTTTTGTAAGTCTCTTTGTTCATTTTTAATATTTTATCCAGTATTTTGTTAATGTTGGCCAAATTTCCGCTTCTTAATTATTCAGTTTTGGTCAGTTTTGTGATTAGCTTGAGGATCATTTAGGCCATGTCCGTATAATTTATGTATTATTTCTGGGTTTTTTTTTTTTGTGATTTATCCCATTCATTAAATTAGTTTCATCATCATTCTGATAAATTTTACTTTTTTGTTTAAGAAGTAAAATTCAAAAGTGTAGATTTAAATAGTGCAGTTTATATTGTTTTGTCGTCATTGTACCGTTTTGTTTCTTATTTTGTCTATTTTTGTTCACTTTACTTTTTTGTTCGTTTTGGTGCTGATTTGACTCATGTTTGCATGTTTGGCTGTTTATTTGTGCATTTCTTTCATTTCATTGCTTCTTCATTTTGCTCTTTATTTTTCCATTTTTCTATATTTTTGTGCTATTTTTTCTTTTTATGATTGTGTTGCTGATTCTGTTTATTTTGTCACTTATTTTGGGGTTTTTTTCTCTTTTTTCATCCTGTTTGCACATTTTGTTGCTTTTTTATTCATTTTTGCTTATTGTGTTGCTTATTTTGGCATTTTATTACCCTCATTCTGTTACTTACTTTGTTCATTTTTCCACTTTCGTTCATTTTCCTTGTTATTTCATTCTTGTTGTTCCCTTTGAAACCTTCAATAAAAAAGGCACAAATTCAACTCATATCCACACAGACCATAAAATGACTGATGGACAGGATGTAAAGGAGGATCCCGTTATGGCTCCTCCTGTCATGGCATAAACTGATGTGCAACTATGATGGCATTTGTTCTGGCCAGTGTAATCATTCATGACAAAATGATAAATATTCAGTAAATCCTTGGCAAAGCTTTGCATTAGATCTGACATGTGATGTGCAAATACTGTAAAGCTACAGGACATTACCTTGGCTGGCTATCTCGTGTGTTTTTTATGACATCACAAGGAATGTCATGTTGAAACTGCAGGTTATTGACTCACAGCAGTGGCTCAATTAATATTCTTGCTGCACCAGGCAGCCTGTTTCATTTTCGGTGAGTAATTGGCAATCTGTCCAAGATGGTTCCATCCCTTTCACAACATGTCGGACTCTGAATTCATGCCATGACCTTGAGCATCTGTCTGTGTCCTTTACTTTTGATGTCAAAACCCTGTATCCTTGAAGAATCCTAGTATAAGGGTGTGAATTTGATTTTACCCTAAAGAGTAGGTCCTAAAGGTTATTCGTAAAGCCTTTTAATCCATAAAAGAGCTCCAAAGGTTTAAAACTGTTCGGAGTAGTGAGGAGGACTGAAGCCTGATCAGCCCCTCCAGGGACTGAAAAACACAGACATAATCATCCACAATGAAACAAATAATAAAACAGGAAAACTATGTATATTTTAAACTGTAGCTCGAAGTTTAGACTCTAAGTGTATATTAGTGCAAACATTGATACTTAGAAATGATTTTTAACCTTTTTGGGGATAAATATCAGTATATGACCTTTAAAATGTGGGACAAGATGAAAAATCAACTATGCAATCACTGTTAGCAGGGTGTTAATCTCTGTAAAATAGGGAAGTCACAATCAAGGACCACAATGGATGGAGATGTGATCGAGGATTTGTAGCTGCAGTGAGATCTTGAGGAGATGGTGTGGGGATGGCCTTTCTGAGGATCCCCCTAGTGTCTGAAAGGGCAAGAGAAGAAACAGAAGAGGGAGGGAAGGTGGGGAAGCGAGAACAAACTGGAATGAAGGGCAGGTGGGCATTTGTAACCACAAGGAAGGAAAGGGTGTCTTTGAGGAGTGCTCCCGAATTTCAGATAAATGTATCTAAAAAAAAAAAAAAAAACAGGTTTCTCCTTTTATTTTTCACATTTTACTCAGGCATAGTAATAGACACAATATTTTTGACACTGAGAATGCATTCTTTGAAGTTCATAGATGTCCTAAGACACCAAGAACATACATACATAGGAACCCTACAGTGGCTTGCAAAAGTATTCATACCCCTTGGATGTTTTCACTTCTTATTGAAGTATAAAATGAATCATTGTCAATATAATTTGCCTTGTTTTACAATAATTTACAAAAAACAAATCTTTAACATCAGAGTGAAAACAGATTTCTACAATGTAACGTCAATTAATAAAAAATATATGATGGGAAATAAGTGACTGCATAAGTATTCATTCCCTTTAAGTCAGCATTCTGTAGACTTATCTTTGACTGCAATGACATCATTCAGTTTGTGTGGGTAGCTCTGAGTCAGCCTTACACATCTATTCTTTATTCTTTATTGTCTCTATTCTTTATTGTAAAACTACTCAAACTCTATCACATTGGACAGAGATCAGGAGCAACTAGTCCTTTTCAAGTGCAGCCTCAAATTCTCTTGAATTGAGATCTGGGCTCAATTCAAGTTCTGGGCTCAATTGAGTTTTGGACTCGACTCCAGAACATTCACAATGTTGTCTTTAAAATATTTTTGTGCCGTTTTTGCTGTTTGCTTCAGGTCATTGTCATACTGGAAAGTAAATCTTCTCGATAGTTGTAGTTCTCTGTCAGACTGAATCAGGTTATTGCCCAATATCTCCCTCTATGTTGCTGTATTGATTCAACCTTCTACCTTTCCTAGGCTTCCAGGGTCTGCTGCAAAGAGGGGAGATGGTAAGAGCTTTTTTTCTCTTTGCCATTCCAATATAAAGCTTTGACTGGTGCAGAACTTGCCCAGCAGTTACTGCACTAATTCTTCCATCTAACCAGCTGAAACTTTTTACTTGTTAAGAGGCATCATGGGTATGTTGGTGTCCTCCCACATGAGTCTCTTGTCGGGTCTCTCAGTTTGTGAGGACAGCCTGCTCTAGGCAGATTTATACATGTACCATATTCCTCCCATTTTTTAGGATGGCTTTAACTGAACTCAGGGATATATTTAGTGACATGGAAAGTATTTTGTACCTACCACAGGACTTATACTTTCCAATAACCTTATCATGGAGCTGCTTGTAATGTTGTTCCATCTTCATAGTGCAGTTGAAGCCAAGAATAGTGATTCATCAGTGACTAGACCCTTTGGACACAGGTGTCATTTAAGACACAGTCTGTGCATCTGATGATCTCCCTTTTTAAACTGTCATACGACCAGCACCATTTGTCTGAACCTCTGTCCATTTAGGTGAGTCATGTTAAAGGGTGTGAATACTTATGCAGTCACTTATTTTCCATCATATTTTTTTATTAATTGACATTACTTTGTAGAAATCTGTTTTCACTTTGACATTAAAGAGTTGTTTTTTGTAAATTTTTGTCAAAAAAGCCCAATTATATTGACAATGATTCAGTTTATACCACAATAAAAGGTGAAAACATGTAAGGGGTATGAATACTTTTGCAAACCACTGTACATAGGAACTAGTATGTATTTTAGTAAGTCTTTTTTCTAAAAATATGGCTCAGGTTTAAAAGGAAGAATAGTTTCTGAAACAGAAGAAATTGGACCAAAGAAAAAAAAGGATGAAAGAATTGCATTTAATGAAAACTAAAACGGAGACTAAATCTAGCAAGTTACGTGAATTAAAAAAAAACTAAAGAAAAAAAAAATCACTGAAACAATGACTACACATACATGTGCTCAATATTCAGTGTTTCCCCTCATTCTGAAAAAGACAAAATTCTGAATATGCTATTTACATGATAAGGAATACTGCCCCTCTCATATCCTCACATACATGGACAGCTGCTCATATTCAAGTTACCCTGACACATACAAACAACCTGAGATGTAGGCTAGACACATGCAGGAAGTATTTTGAATCAGTCATATTAGAGTGGTACACCCTCTTTGTGGGTTCTTCAACTTCTGCAAAATGATTTTTGACAAAACCTTCTTTATATGTTGACATACGGTGCTGTGAAAAAGTGCTTGTTCTTCCAGATTTAAATGAGGTTGCAGTGTTGACTGGCATGTCGTCTGTCTAATCCTTTACTGTGAACCACAACAAACAGCTAAGAGCTAGTTTCTTAACATCTGAAACTGCACCTTTTAGCTAAAGTGTATCAGTCCCTCAAAAAAAAAAAAAAAAAACTACTTATAAAATTACTTAAAATTAACCAAATATGTGTTTTTTATGTT
>JAQQAE010018984.1:0-11047 GCA_029823295.1 Pseudamia nigra | reverse complement strand
CAGATGGCCGCCTACCCTGAGCCGCTGGTTCTGCTGGAGGTTTTTCTCTTCTGTTAAAAGAAGTTTTTCCTCCCCTGCCTTTGGCTTGCTCTCGGTGGTTCTGTTGGGTTTACTCTCTGTATAGTCATGACATTTCGGCCTCGAATTGTGAAGCGCCTAGAGATAATCGGCGATTATGATTGGCGCTATACAAATAAAAACTGAATTGAATTGAATTGAATTTAAGCTCCGGAGAGTAAGCATATGTGTTGAAGATAAATGCAGAAAACTCTCCCGAAAATGTAATAAACATCCCAGTGCTCTGTCTCACAACTACCACTAACGTTACAGTGTGCAGCAGAATAGTCGGAGTAAACGTTAGCTGCCACTAATGTACCTCCCGTACCTCTTATGTACCTCCCGACATGTCTGTGAATTACTTGAAAGAAGGTGCTGATGATGAATAGTCAAACAGTCCGTGATAGTAAAAGCATGTGTGCGTGATTGAGAGAGAACGCATAAAACTCAGTTCACTTGTTTTCTTGTAGGGAAACACGTTAAGGTGGAGACTGATTAGTTTATACCATAACATTAGTTGTCCGGTCTTGCTCTAAACACTCAGCAAACTATGTATTATCAATGAGTTGAATGTATGTCATGTGGAGAATAGTGTGTGTTTGTGTGAAAGTCACATGAAAAACTCTACAGCTCACGACTACTACAATAACTTGTGAGTCTAGGATCCATGCACTTCTGGAGCTATTTATTTTCTATTTGTTTGGTTAAATAAGCATGCTTTAGGCATTTAAACCAAGTTAAGTGTTTTTATTATTCAACATTTTTACACCAATTTTTACACTTTTACAGTAAATGAATATCAGCTCCAAATATTGGTTATCGGCCACCTTAACTGCTAATAATCAGTATCAGTATCAGCCCTGAAAAACCCATATCGGTCAATCACTACTATATATGATAATGACAATAAGTTTATTTATATAGCACCACTCACAGACAATTCGACACAGAGTCCAATAAAATAAAGCAGAAAGATGATATAAACCAGGATAAAGCCTGGAGAAACCAGAAATCAAATGAAGGAATAAAAGAGTAAAAGTAAAAGAGCAGACAACCATTAAAGGCAAGTAAAAATGAATCAAAAGAGCTACTACTTAAGTAAAAAATTTTAACCCATTTTTAAAAGAAGCCTCAGATTTGGCTGAGTGGACAGTGATGGGAGGGCATTCCACAATTTAGGAGCCAAAGTTTCAAAGTGTGATCACTATGAGTCTTAAAATGGATGCAACGGATGATGAACAATTGCTGATCTAAGGACCACCATGACTGAGGGGACGAGTGCAGCTTTACCCTTTAACTGTCACAGTAAGAAAAAAAAATCAATAGTAGAATTGTGTTCCTGACTTCTTGATTTAATGTTATGGACATTAATTCATGTTTGACTGTTTAGCAACTTTACACAAGAACTAGCAGTCACAGGGACACAGCCACACTGTGGATTTATACACTTGTGTAATATTTTTGAAATAGTTTCAGTAGAAGGCCTAGGACATGTATGATTAAAAAAAAAAATTCAAATCAAAGTCTCATTTTATGGCATTGTCTGAGTAGTAGGTCTATTCAAATCAATTTTTACCTTTTTCACATTTTTCAAACATGAATAATCAATATGTACTTTTTTAACTGAGGGGAAGAGGACGAACAGCCACAAGTGCATTTTTCTGAGGTTTTACAGGATCAGTTTGATCACACAAAAAGGTCATCTGCCTCATCACAATGCCTTTTAAATGGTTAGGATGTCCACAGCATAGGAAGGTGTTGAACCATGCAAAGCTCTAAAAGTTAGAATTAGAATTTAAAAACTGACCTTGAAGCCAGGTGATGAGGTGAAATAAGAGTGATGCCTGATCTCCTAACAGCCTTATTGCAGCATTGTGGATAGATAGATATGATCTGGTTGGTGCACTGACCTCTCACAGAACTGTCCTGCGTAGCCTTCTTGGCACTTGCAGCGCAGACTCGCACCTCCTCGGTCACAGTGCATTGCAAAACTGATTCGACACACACAGAAAAGTACTTTAGAGATCACACAGTGCAAGCCAGCCTGCAGCAGAAAACCAAGAAAAAACAGCCATACTTATTTGTCGGGTTGGAGAGGGGGCAGGCGCAGGGCTGGCAAACATGGCGTCCACCTTGGCCTGGGGCCAACATGTAGCCGTCTTCACACATCTCACAGAAATCACCTGTACTGTGGTCCCTGCAGTTCTGACAAAAGGCAACATGAAGGTGAGGCGCATTAGTATATACAGAGCCTATTAAAAGCCTCCCATTAATTCAAAATATATGATGTAAAATCAATGACTGAAGTATTCACCCCTTTAGCATGACTAATCTAAACCAAGAGATTCCTAGTCAAACGGTGCTGGTCGTCTCACAGTTTGGGTGGGAGATCATCTGGGTGCACTGAATGTGTCTCTAGTGAGAGTAGTATAGACCCCTTTATCTGGAAGGTCCAGTCACTGGTGAGCTGGCATCACCACACTTTGAATATGAAAGAACACTCCAAGCAAATCCCTGAAAATGTTATTGAAAAGTCCTGATGTAGATACAAGGGGCTTCTCTACTTAGGCAGCAGCCTAAGTAGAGAAGCCTCTTCCAGCTCCTCCGGGGCACCCCACAGCAGTCATTATGAAATGGGAGGAAAATGACACATGCATAAATCTGCCTAGGGCAGGTTGTACTCACACAGTGGGAGTCTGGACAAGAAGGGGAATCATGTGGGAGGACACCAACATACCTATGGTGAGTCTGAACCAGTTCAAAGCTGCTGAGGTGAAGACATTGTGCAAACAGTAACTACTGGCCAAGTTCTGTACCAGCCAAAACTTTATGGGAGGGTGGCAAAGAGGAAAAACTCTCTCTAGAGTTCACCAAATTCAACTCGAAAGTTTCTGGGTCTTATGAGCAAAGATGGACCAAACTAAGCTTTAGTCCGTCAGGCTGGACACTGTGTTTGAACACCGCACATCCTCATTAACAGACCAGCTCAGCCATGAAGCATGGTGGGGGCAGTATCATGCTGTGTGGGGGCATCTCTGCAACAGGCCTTAGAAGCCTTGCAAAGGTAGGCGGTATCTAAGGTAGGTAGATTTTAAGTGATCACCTGATTCGATCTGAATGTTCTGGAGTGGCTGTTGGAGTTTGATCCAGGAAAGTGAAACTGAAAAGGGCTTCTGACAGAGTTTGAGTAGTTTCACAAAGATGAATGGGGCAATCACTTTTTCACACATGACCATGCAGGTTTGGATTTTTTTCCCCCTTTAAAATTAAAACCTTCATTTAAAAACTGTATTTTATGTTTACTTGTATTATCTTTGTATAGTTAAATTACTTTGATGATCTGAAACATTTACGTGTGACAAATATGCATAAATCAGGAAGGGAGCAAACACTTTTTCACACCACTGTATTAAGTAGTATCACTTTGTTTCATCTGTTTCACTTTAACAAAGAGTTGTCTTTTGCAATAAAATGTGAAAACATTATAAAACACTGTGCATGAGCTCTTAAAACTTACTATACAAATGCCAGTGATGTCTTCACAGTAGTCTGCGTGACCTTTGCAGTTACATGGTAAGCAACTGTTTTTTTCACTCAGGAATGATCCTCTGGCACAAACCTGTGAAGAGAACAGAGGCGTTCAAACTTCAAGTGCAAATGTGAAACAGCACAGCAACTCATTGGTTTCATTCACTGTGCTTCATCTGTTTTAGCATGCTCTGTACTGTGCATGGTCGATATTTTTTCCAGATGGAAGACCATGAAGACTGCTTGCCATGAAGTGTCCATATGTTGGACTGTGATCAATGAAACTCAGCAGTGCACCAAGAGAAAGCCTCCTGAATATCCCACTCAGGAATGAAAATGATGTCAAGTTGGAAAGAAAGAAGGTCAAGCAATATTACTGTCATTAAGTCTCACAAGTAAAGAAGAGAGTTCACTGAAAGCATTTGGCTAAAGACATACAACAGTACACTCAAAGGGTAATGGACAAAGCAGGCACCAGGAGTCAGCTGTGTTGGATTTCTCCCATTGGCAGAGGAACTTAAATGTGTCTTTAGCTGGTAACCTGTCTGAGTAACAATAACTGGATTTTGAAATCAAACAAAAGTAACTCCCTTTTTAGCCATGGATGAAAGAGATATTTCATAACTTCGCACTGAAAAGGGGGGAGACATCTTTATCCAACAGTGATAAAGAAATGACCTCAACATCCATCCATCATCTTCCTCTTATCCGGATCAGGGTCAAGGGGGCAGCATTCAAAAGCACAAACAAGCACCTGGACTTTTGCTTCTTTAACCTCAGTATCAGCTGATGGAAAAAAGTCCTAAGAACATTTTTGTCCCTGCAGCAAAGTTCTCCTTTATCCTTTTCTCTTGGTACTAACTGTATTTGTGCAATGCTCACAAAGGGTTTCTTTATAAATGGCTGTGTTTTTGTGCAGGTATGAATGCTTCATAAGGCACTTATTGAAATACTTGGAAATAGGACTTTTTGACTTTAAGTGTCAGATTTAGGCTGTAAATCAAAGTCAAAGAACTTACCATATGTTCACAAATTTACAAAAATCGTCCAAAAAATGAACAAAATCAACAAAATGAGCAACAAAATGAACAAAAATTAACAAAATGACCAAATAAGCAACACAATTTACAAAATAAATCAAGGAAAATTAACAAAATAGACAAGTAGATGATAAGATTAATATCATTAGTCCCCTCCTTGAATTGATACCTTATCCTGGTGGAGACGTTTCTGTGTCTGAGTGATCCTAGGAGCTATGCTGTCAGGGGCAATTCACCCCTGGTAGGGTCTCCCAAGGCAAATTGATCCTACAGTAGGTGACAGGTCAGACTAAGAGCGATTCAGAAGACCCTCATAATTATGCCTTCCTGTGGGTCGACCACCTGCAGGAAGAGTCGTCCATGTCCAATGCTGTGTTGTTTGGGTGGTCCAATCCCCGGTTGCCAAAACTTGCTCCAACTGGGAGGAGGCCCTGGGGCAGACCCAGGACATGGTGGAGGGACTATGTCTCTCAGCTGGCCTTGGCATGCCTCAGGGTCCCCCCAGGGGAGCTGGAGGACGTGGCTGGGGAAAGGAAGGCCTGGGCTTCTCTGCTTAGGCTGCTGCCCCCACAACCCTGACCAGGATAAGCAGACGGCGATGGATGGATGGACATATTAAGTACAACTGAACAAAATGAGCAGAAAGAAGAAAACAAGTGAACACAAATGAACAATATAATAGAGAACGAAAAAATTGAAATAAACAGCAAAATGAGCAAAAAAGATAAAAAAAATCAAGTAAGTGAACAAAAATGAAGAAAAATAATAAAGGAAAAAAATAAATTGTCAAAATACCTGATTGGAGGCAATATTTGAGGCTGTAATAAATTCCATGTCATGAAGTTACTCAAGTATTTATGTTTATGAATACTTCTACTTGAGTAGTTTTTCTGTGTACCTGCACACCACTGAAAACAAATAAGTGCACTCTCCAAATTATCGACATGGGGGGGCATTTTAAGGGTTAAATACTGATCCTTCACCTGTTACCTCAATGAGACACCTGGTAATAGAGGATGTTTAGGATGTTTTTCAAAATTGCTGTTTTCCATTTAACTACTACACATCTGTTCTTTGCGCAAACTGAGATCTGTGCAGCTGTGTCCCATTTTCAGAATGCTGCATCCTGTCTGCTGAGTTTCTCAGGGTGGTACGATACTAGAGTTCAGATCCCCTCTAACATCTCAAAGCGTTTGAAGCAGTAGTATTCAGTGAGGCGTACAATAGTACTTTGTTCTCAGCCATCTGTAAGACCTCGGATGTTTGACCTCATGTTCCACTTAGTCAAGTGGACATAAATGCTGTGCGTCCAGACGAGCCGGAGGATGGAACATTCCTCACACATACAGCACTTTATGTCTACTCACCAGTCATACTTTCCTTTGATATAATCACAGATGGGCTCTGAAACAAAGACAGAGCTCTGTGGTCTGTGAATGTAGAACAACAGAGCTTTGTGCACTGGTACACTGTCTGTGGCATTTCCAGAGTGACTCAAAATGACCCGCCCATCTTTACGTTATAGACTAACTCTTTGTAAACTCATCCTGAATTCTAACCAATGACCAAAACAGGCTACGTACTCACAAAAACACTAACTTTTGACCCCGAGTGCAGCCGTACACCACAGTGAGCCTGTGCTGTTTACTGTGAGTAATGGTACTTAAAACACTGATGAATGGGTTCAGACCCATTAGCTGTGTGACAGTCTGTGATGGACCAAACAGCTGCAGTGTGTGTATACACAGAACTGGACGGGGGGTGGGTGGTTGGGTTTGGACGGATGTGGGGAGGGGGAATGCAGCAGATGGTGTGGACATAGGACATGCAGCCCTGGTCAAACTCCTTGAAAATGAGAAGAATGCATCTGGAGGAACTCTAAAGAATTTGTGGAAGAGCATGTCTCTGCCCATGTTTATCTGAATGTTTTCATTTGCACTTTTAACATCAACACTTCAGACCTTAAAAGGAAGTGTGTGGGTGGAGCTAGAGGCCAGACTTTAGGAGTTCAACGGGGATGAAGATCACTAACAGGAAAATATCTACCAGATAATAAACCAATTCAATCACTGGCTCACTGATAAATATGTCACATCAGGTTCAATTTTGGTTTGTTTTTTGGTTTGTTTTTTGTTTGTTCAGTCTTCACACAAAACTAATCCAGCTGCATCTTCACTGTTTGGGTCAAAAGTACATTTTACAGCTCTTCCATTAACAAACTTTAAACTATAAAACAGTCAGAGAGTGCAGACCTCTGCCAAGGCAGCTCCATTTCTCTTCATAGTGGAATATGATAATGAAAACAAATGATAAAGTTATACAAATTGTCAGTTTTAAAGTCATTTGATTATTATTTTTGGCCTTTATTGGACAGTAAAGAGGGTTAGAAGAGCACAGGGAGTGACATGCAGCTGTGGGCTGGATTTGAACCTGAGCCCCTGTGGTTAGACCTGTACCATGTGATGTGCACAAGGGACTCTACCATCTGAGCTACCAAAGCACCTGTCGGCACATTTCTAAGATTATTTCATCTGTGCGTCTGGAAGCATGATTCTGCAAAAATAGTGCTCTGATTTACACCAAATTTGGTGGAGGTGTGCAGCGTGGAAAGGGGATGAACACTTCCTATGGGGTCAGGCAGAGGTGAGTAATACTCAAATATATTTTGTCCTTTACATGTACCTGAGTAATTTTTTTTAAATAAGTGTACTTCTGAGAGAAGTTAATTTTCAGAATACTTTTTACTCTTACTGGGGCACATTTGGTCGCAGCTCAATGAGTAGGAGTAAAAAAAAAAACCTGATCAAATAATCAATTTAATTAAAAAGGAACAAGAGCCATCCATCCATCTTTTACCATTTACAGCATCTCAGGAATTGGGTTGTGGGTGCAGCAGGTTGAGCAGGGAATTTCAGACTTCCCTCTCCCCACCTACTTCGTCCAGCTCTTCTGGGGGGACCCCGAGGTGTTCCTAGGCCAGCTGAGAGAGTACCCCCAGTGCGTCCTGGGTCTTCCCTGGGACTTTCTGAGTGAAATTGTACTCACTGACACCTTGACTTTCTTCACACCATTCTCACCGCATTTATCGCAACACAGTGCGTTCTGCAGTACAATATTATTCAAAAGATGCTCACAATGATATGGTACCACAATGTGTTCCAACCCAAGGTTTTATACAGACAGAGGGGGTTTAATTAATCAAACAAACTTGGGACACCTCTTGGAATTAGTTGGACCAACAAGTCGTGATCAACCTCTGTTGGTGCAGAATAACTTGAAATTGTTAACCCATGTTTTGTTCCCTGAGGTCTTTTGGTCTATATGACAATAAAGATAACTTAACTAAAGTGGGTCACACACTTCGTTAACACACTTTATCTATGTAACACTGGGGTAAAAAAAGAAAAAAAAATGTTACAAAAATGTTACAATGAGAGCATAATTTTCAGCACTTGGGAGCTCTAATTTTTTCCGAGCCAGTGGTTGTGTTCGGGGTCTTTGTCTACACTGTGTGATCAAGTAGGACAGGTGAGGAGTATTAGCTAATAACGGGCACATGGGAGGAATAGCTACTGTAACAACAGTTCAATATATATGTAATACAGGTGTTTAAAGAAGAAATGGAACTTTAGTTACGAAAACAAACAGCTGTAACAGTTTAGTTTTAAAGGCATCCTCAGACATGGTACTAACACATTCCCTCTTCATTCGACTGCAGATAAAGCAGCTGATCATCCTCAGTTTCTTCCAGCTCTGAAAACTCTCAGTAATGTGGAGTATTTCCAGTGGCCCTCCCACTGTGTCCACTACAGAACCCACTAAAGCGGAGAACAAAGCTGACATTCAAAGTGTATGCAGCCTCTATTTCCATGTAAAGCTGCTGCTCTGCTACATGAATTCACCGGGTTTTCATCTCAGTACGTCTGTGATACATGTTGATCAATCCACAGGCGGGAGGGAGACTGGAACAAATGTAGTATTAAGCAAAAAAACAAAAAACAAAAACAAGAACGGGTAGAGCGTCATCTAAAGTCTGCTCTCCCTCCAGTCCTGTTGCTCCATATCTGTGCAGCGATGCCTTTACACTGCTGTGTATGGCGGAAAGACCTCTGACACACAGTGGTGGGTACAATAAAGTAACAGGTACTCAAGTAAAACTTTGTAATTATAATGACTCAAGTAAAAGTAGAAATACTCCTAATAATGAGTAATTGAAGAAGAGTGAAACAGTATCTCTTTTTGTTCATTTTTTTACTTGGTACTTTTGTTTCATTTACTTAATATTTTTCTCTTGTTTCAATATTATTTTGTGCATTTTTTGTCCATATTTGTTCATTTTTTAAATTTACTTCAGCATTTTTGTTACTTTTGTTGCTTAATTTATTAAGTTTTGTTCATTTGCTTGTTTATTTTCTTCATTTTTGCTCATTTTGTTGTTTATTTTGGTTTTTTTTGTTCATTTATTTCAGCACTGTGGTTCATTTCTTACTTACTGTGTTGACTTTTGTTGATTTGCTTCATTAATTTGTTCATTTTACTCTTTCTGAGGGGTGTATCCGATATGTGATATGTAAAAATACCGTATGCTCTTTTCACCACGAATGTAACTGAGTAAAAGTACTTGGGTACAACCCCCTTTGCTGACAGACAGTTAGTTCTCTGCATTATTGATTTTCAATGATGAAATCGTAGCTGATACTCTGTGTCCACTGTGTCTCCCCTCCCCCAGACAGGGATAGACGACATTAAAGCTGTCTGAATCTTATTTCCGCTTGGTCTCTCCACGTGTGTGTTTAGACTGACCTTGAAGGGGTCTTCACACTAGTCCTACTCAGACTAACTCCTCTCCACGAGACATATCCCAGGTCATGAGAATCTCATCTTACCTCAACAACTGCACCGAGACAATCTGTCTGCACGGGTGAGGCCTCGTCCCTGGAGACCCTCGACACACAAATCACACATAACTTTGCTTTGTGTTTTCTGTGCAGCAAATGAAGACGCTGACATTGTTTTACATAAACCATGTCCTCATTGAATGCTGCGTCCTATATTAAATTATTAATTATTAATAAATGTTTGTTTCCACGAGTTTGTATGAAAAGAGTTTAGCTACATTCTGTGTTCTCATTTCTTTTTTGTCTTACAAAGCAGATTTCATTATCAGTCTTATATTACTGTTTTAAAGTCTGTTTAATGTTAATGTTATTTTTTCTTTGTAACTTTCTTTGAACTGGACTTACTGTATGAATGCTGTGCTACAAATAGAGTTAATGAATAAAGCTGTTATGTCACATTATCAATAAACATGGTTTTATTGGAGCCTATAAACCCTTCATAGAGTGCAGATCCCCCCCCCCAAACCTTCCATTATCATTACAACCTATGCTCATTTCCCCATAATGTTATTACACTACTGTTAAATGTTGCCATTTATTGCACCCTTGCTCACTATGTGATGTTATGTTTTTATTTTGGAGGTGCTATGTGGCATCATCAAACCAAACAAGAAGAAGATTTCATTCCATGTTGTAGCCCATGCATGTATGTTGCCGGGACATGCTCTGTGTCTGAGGGTTATGTTAAAATAAGTATGCCTAAAAGAGGCTAAAGGAGTGAACCGACTCAAGATCAGCTTATTTTCTATCATGCAGAATTGAAGCTGCACAACCTTGCTCAACACATATATTATTATTTGACCCTCATTACTTGATTCTTTGACCATGAAAACCTACCATTAGCACTTGAAATCACATACATATCATTATTAGTTCAATAGTTATTCACCATAAGTAAAATTTCCATAATGGTAGTTTTCTCCTGGATCTAGCTCTGTAAAAGTTGAAGATATGTGAAACCCGTGGACGCATTATTGCATCAGCAGACTTTCACTAGAGTTTTGTGTCAGTTTCATGTCTATAGCTTTATTTACTACCTTACAGTAGATATTTATCCTTAACCCCTGTGCATATAAGCATTCTGGATCACTATATCCACAATATTATCCATATCTGGATCAAACTTTGTGCTTTGATAGGATCTATTATGGTGTTATCCTGTGTTTTTTGGCTAAATTTTCTGGGAATTATTTGTGGTCTTATAAGGACATATGCTGACTTTAGTGAAGAAGCCTTTAAAAACCTTCTGGATCCAGACGATGATCCAGATCACTACCACAATCTAATGCATTGGCTCTTGTGCCATTTCTGACCTATCCTGAACATTTCATCCAAATCTGTTCAGAACTAAGGTAATGTTGTGAACAAACAAACCTTACACCAAAAAAAAAATCTTTACCTCATTGGCAGAGGTGATGATAATGATAAAAAAACAGTGTTGGGAACTCAAATGATGTCATGATTCTATTCTGTCATGTCTGCATGGGTTCACTCCTGGTACTCCGCTTCCTCCCACAACCAAAA
>JAQQAE010018981.1:0-11048 GCA_029823295.1 Pseudamia nigra | reverse complement strand
GTTTTCCCCCTGAAAAATCACATTGTAAACCAAATCATTTTTAATTCTTAGTATACTAAGATTTGTTGAAGGCATAATACAAGTGGTACCATTTGAAGCCACATTGTTTGACATTTATAACTACTGAAACACCCCCCACATCCTCAAAGTGGTCTGGTCCAGTCCGTGCTCAGGAGGAGGCTGGTGAGTAACTAATGGACTGGACAGTTAATAAGTTATTTATCTCCACTTATTCAACCATCATATACACAACATGACAAATGAAAATTCAGCTCCTTTGGCTTAATAAACACAGCACATTAATTGCTGGTTGGCGCGAATTCGACGTTCGGTCCATTTTTCTGTCATAGAAACGTTATAAACTGCCTGATACAGTCAAATGAAACCTGTTCTGTCATAAAGTGTTTTTTTCATCCACAGGTGTCGCTCAGCTGGCACGAGGCCAGGTGCCGCGTTCCCGGTGTCGTCAGTCCCCTCCTTCAACGTGGGCTAACTTTAACGTTTTCCACTCGGGACACCGTGGACTCGACGGCGGGGAATGCGCGGTTCTCCGCGAAGGGAGGAAACTCCGCAGCAGCCTCATTAAAATTCCCCGTGAGTCCGTGGACTCGCCACGAACACGTCCTGTAAAGTGGGTGGCACCGGCGTCCTGCGCGCCTCCTTAATTGCGCACCACGCGTTCACGAGGCGTCACGGATCACCGCGGGTCACATCGCGCTGCCGCGAAGGCGCACAGTTGCTTCATGTCCCGCTATTGACGCCGAGCGGGAAAGTGTGCGCTCCTCCGTCCCAGAGGATCCAGCGGAGGGTGGCGCCTTCCACATCCCAGCCGCCGCCGGGGACCCGCAGCGACACGGTCCGCTCCCGCAGCCCGCAGCTCGGCGCGTCACGGGTCCGACCGGAGCGAACATGTGCGCCCGGATGGAGTGAAGAGTGACACGGCGGCTTCTCTCGGATACGACACGTACCCGACGTTCCGGCACCTTGTGCAGTAGGTGAGTGGTGTACTTCAGAGTGGGCAGCCGTGGGTTTTTCACCCGCCTGCTCCTGCATTAAGCTGCGTGTTGATTATGCTGAGCGTTTGATTTGCGTGTCCCCGCGTTTCCTAAATATGAGCCAGTGATTTGGTGCAGGATCTTGGTTTTGATACAGGGAGTTTGGCAGCTGCTCCTCTGGGAGGTTCCTGAACCATCCATGACATTTCAGTGGAGATGTTCGAGAACATGCCTGGTCTGATGGGGTCTCGAGTTTCCTATAAGGTGTCTGAAAAGTCCTGACAGTCCATAGACTTTTTTTTTTTGACTCTTTGGTGATTCATGGTTGAAGGTTGTTTTACTGACACTCACATCAGACCATGTTGGATTTTTCCGGAGACAGAGATCTGCCAGGGGAAGCCGTAAATCTTCTCTGCTCTGCCCTGCATGCCCTTCAAGTGGTTTATTCCTCAGGCAACATAGCAGTGAACAAAGCAGATAATAGGAGGGACTGTGTTAACACGTAAAGACCACCGAGGACATGTCAGCGTCCCCAAAAGGCCCGCGGAGCGTGGAGCTGCAGCTTTGTTCTTGAGGAGCAGTGGGTGGGTTGATGGAGGACAGTAAAGTGTGAACCTGTTGGTCATTGTGTCAGGAATGTTTGGTGGCCTGTTCTCCACAGTAACCCCCCCCCCCTTCCTTTTGTGGCCTGTGCACCTGCAGCCCTTGAGTCTGGGCAATAAAGCCGAAGGATTTGTCTACTGGAGGTTGAAGGAAAAGTGGGGGAATCACTAGACAGCATGGGAAATACAAAAGCAACAGGTTCAAACTGTAGCTGCTTGATATGGTTCTATGCCATATTCCATAGAGATTGCCTTAACGTAATGCTGTTTGACGTAGAAGGAGTGAGTTTAAGTAGATTTGTGCCCAGATTTTCACCCTGTTTGGTTTAGTGTCACTGTCAATCAACTTCATCCGACACATGATCAGCTTTCAGCTCTTGAGCTGTCTCACTTTTCCTTTCAGCACTATATAAACATAAAAATAATGATCTGCATGAGTGCACTCACCAGAAATGAACAGTCAGATTTGTTGAAGTGTTTAAATGTGGATCCCAGAAATGATTTTGGAGCTGCTGACAACTTCAAGTTTAAAAATAACTGTTACATGCATTTTTAGCTGTATTTGCTATTGACTGGAGCACAGAGTTTGAAAGCTTTTGTTGTTTGTTTTTATAAAATCACAACATTTCTGTAAACATTGCAAATATCTTTATAGATCTCTATTCATATTTGTTGACAAGATAATACAGATTAACAGACTGGTAACAGGAGTGTGAAAATACAATAAAACATGATACCTGTAATCTGACCTTTTGTGTGTTTTATTAACTGAATTAGAGGTCTAATTAACATAGTAGTGAAGACATGCATACAAAAGGCTGAACCGTGGTTCTGACTCCCCAGGGAAACAGGCTGTACAATAATATGGTTGTATGAGGGCAAGTGTGAAATGAAAGTAAAAATGTTCCCCCAAAATGAATTATTGGTTCAGTGCAAGGAGAATGTATAGGTGAAGTGAAATCATTCTTTGCCATATTCTGCAGTGTCTCTGTTCAATTCCCCACCTGTTGTAATGTTATGTTCAGTCATGTAGAACTTTTCTCTCACCCATTGCATGCCAGACCCCCCACATTGTAAATCGGTGCAAAGGGAAAAAGATTCAGCTCTTTCAGAGTGCGACCATGAAGGCAGGGGAAATCACTCTAAACGGTCTTAATTCTGCCATTAGATGAGAGGGAGCGCGGTGGGGATTGGCTGGCCCTGTGCTCCATATTCACAGAAGCAGGATGAGGCTGGAAAGCCTGCTGAGAAAATGGTGTCGTAATCAGGAGCCAGCAGTTCTGCCTGATCAGGTACACTAGCCCCTCTTTTCCTTTCCTCAAACCCCTCCTCCTTTTCTCCTCCAACCCCCCCCCCCCATTTCTCTTCCCTTCCCTTGCCCCGTAAGGAGATCCTAATAAGAGTTTGGACGTACTGAGCTCTTCTTATGTGAAGACCTGGCAGGAGGGAACAGAGATGAAGCCTGAGGTGGGGGTTGAACCTTGAGGTACGAAGTTCTGGTGGTGGGATGGTGGGGGGCTAGTTTTTTTGTTCCCACATTTGATTATTCAGGTTGGCTGAACTAAATTCTAAACCCATAAAATTCGTATCCCCTCTGGGGGACCATTTGCATATATTTCAGTGCCCCCTCCCTTACATCCCAATTCCCCTTTTTTCTCAGAAAGTGAAAGAGAAGGCGAAGCAACCAGGCTTGTCTAGGCTTTAAGATGTCACCGTGGTGTGAAATATGGGCGAACAAGCAGGGTCTTTGAAACTCAAACTAACCCCCCAGTAGCCTCTGAGCTGCCACACACACACATATACAGTCCCAGTCATCATCTTGCACTCCACTGGTTGCTGGTCTTAAATAGGAATTAAATTTCACTCACTCACTGCGCAACGTTATTCTCAGCTATCATCATTCTCAGCACCTGAGGTTTCTTTCAGTGACGCACAATATGTAATGTGTGTGTATGTATATATATATATATATATACATGTAATATCAGTTGACAGTATAGAAAGGGTAAGAGTAAACTGCTTTTGTTACACTTGCTTCTGTTTATATGTTTGGACACGTGACTTCATCACTTTAAGTTTGCTTTCAGTTATAGGATCGTCTCTTTGTAAGATGACAGCTATTTACAGAAAAAAAAGATATGACTCACTCCGCTATTATATCAACAGGAGGTCAGAAAGAGTTCCAAATCTGTGATAAACATGTCAAATCAGTACTTGTATTAATGCCAAATTCACTCTCATTGTTGTCGATGTAGGAGATTAATTTTCAGACAAAAATGTTCTTGAGCCAAGTCTTAAAATTCCGCTTATGATGTGTGCCCACGAGCAAAAAACAGTCAGGGAACACACATGTAGCTGGGCACAGACTGAGCAGGCTGACTGGGGCAAGGCTGAGCATACCCAGTCAGACATAAGGGACACCTGTTCGTTTATTTGGCGAGCAAAGTCGAGGTTTTGCTTTTGACTGTGCCAACCAGGCCCACTGGCACTAGCTTTACAACCCATCTGTATGGATGGCCGAAGTTAGATGTTGGTCTTTGCAAAATGGGAAGGGGGAGTTGATACTTGATGGCATTTTGGTCACATGGGGTGAGTTGCTGTCATCCTTTAACCCTCCCCCCTGGACCCTCTTTCCCTCCCCCTCCCGTGCCCACTCCCTGGTGCACAGGCAGAATGCAATGTCAGGAGGGTGAGCACTGAGCGCCCATTGTGTGTGCTAACCAAAGCGGAATGCCCGGGTGACAAAAGGGGGAGGAGTGGGCTCAGGGCACACAAAGCCAGGGGGAGGAGAAGGGTGGAGGAGGAGGTGGGGAGGGAAGGAGAAGGGGGCAATCTGCTGGGGGCTAAATGGACCCACTCGGCCCCAAAAACTCTAGGCACCCTAAAAATCTTTCACCTCCCCCACTACCCTCTTGCCCTCACCGAGCCTCCCTGGTTTAGTGTTTTGGTTGTACAGTACACAGGCTGTGAACGAAGGAAACTTGACAAGTGAATCCTAAAACTGTTGAGTATTGGTGTTGACGTTATGACTCATGCCCTGTTTTTACCAGAAGTAGTCATGGTTTCCGATTTCTGTCGTCAATCAAAGACGCCTAATGAGCCTTTTATTTTACTGTCAGATGCTTACACAACTTATGAACACTCTCGCAACATAAAAGATAAGACTTCAACTTCCAAAATATTGGGGTCAACTTATATTTTACTCTAAAATAAAATTTGCAGCATGTCCCCCCACTGATTTGTACTACAGTTCAAATGATTACTATACAGTCTGTGGCTTTGTATACATGTATTTGTGTGTATGTTATGTGAGGGGTGGGTGAATGTGTATGCATGTAGTCACCTGCCTATTCTAGAAGCCGTGTAATATTGCACGTCAAAGCCAACCTCTTCACTCCCACACAGGACCTGGGGCAACAGTGCGGCCACTTAAAAACACAAGGCAAACCGTGAATTAACTCTTTCTTTATACCAATACATTTTCCACACGCAAGTACGAGCAGATCCACTTTGAACAGACACCTTGCAGCTTTAGGATGTTGGTGTGATTTATAGCTTTATCTACTGGGCAAGCGTTTTACTCTTTAGAGAAAGGGATAGTTTGTGTTTCTAACACTGAACACATGAACAAATGAAAACATATTAGGCCAACTGCAATTTGCATGCATCTTTGCTGGCAAAAAGATTTATTTTACTTCATCAGCAACTGCTCCCATAGTATCTCTAAGGCCTATGTGATTATATATTTCTACAGTCTTAGAGCATGAAGAGTGTGACTGAGGCTACAAAGACACTCAATGAATGCATCAAAATCTATGACTTGATGCTCTTCCCAGGTGTGTGTGCTGCTGGTGACAGTTTTGGTGACTTCCTCAGAAAATCATAGGGTCACTCTATAGTGACCTTTGGTCTCTTGCGGTCTTTCCTCTTACCAGAATGATGACCAGGCAGATCAAAGGGGATGCTCTAAAAGAAACTCTTGATGGTGACCAGCCCATTCTCCCTCCCTCTCTCTTCCACTCCCCTCATATGCACACTTCACCCCCTTTTTCTTTAATGCAAACCTCAGCCTTTCCCGTTGTATTTACATACCCCGCTGCAGGGCAAAGGTAGTTTCCCGTTTTATCTACGCTGACTTCATAGGAAGTAGCTTGCTGAGTTGTTTTTGTTTATGTGTTGTCAGTGAAATGCAGAGGGTCAAATGCAAGCCTTAGGGCCATGTTTAGGTCACAAAGTAAAGCTGGCTGAGTTGATCCTAGCACCATTTTAACTCAAAGTGAGTTTTTTGTCTGTGTGTGCACGTGCCTACTCGTATGCTCATGCATGTATGCACATGAGTGCATGCATGTCAGGTGAGTTTATGCTAGTGAATTCATAGCCTCTCCATCAGTGCTGACCCAGGCAGCCATCATTGTTCTCGAGCTGTAAATCACCCTGCTGCAATCAGGGGCCTGATCTAGGTTTCTCTGAGCCCTCTCCACTCCAGATGATTCCCATCCTGATTGGCCTAACTGGAGTCCTGTCTGTGGTGGCAGATTAGCATGGATTGTTTTTTCTCTGTGGCATACAGATTGGGCCATGTTAGCATTCACACCTCCACACAGTGCCCCAGGGCTCTGTAGACTTCTTGCTCCAAAAAAACAAGGAAATAAAACCCGACTTGAAGCTCTGATAACTTTTATAAGGGAAATGTGACAAATATGACACCTGACAAACATTGCCTGAGGAACATGATTCATCTGTAGAAAAAGGATATGTTTGAGCTTTTGTATTTATTTTACCCAGTTATTTTACTGACTGGGTATTGAGAGTGAGCTCAGAATATTGAACTCATTTTATAACACTTTTTTTCCATTCTTAATTTCATCTTGTCAGTACTGCCATTACCTACAACATCCACCAACAATCGGAGTGGCTTACCACCAGGGTCTCTGAAATAAATTGGATTTCAAGTGTTTCAGATATTCCAACAAGAAGCATGTCTTGCACTGAATTTCCCTGTTGGTCTGATAATGTAGTTACTGAATCAAATATGAAAGGCTTGCACATTTTATGTTTATCTTACTGCTGAGAGGAAGAATCTTAATTTAAGCACGTTTATTCAGCGTCATTTGTAAAGTACCTGCTCAAGCTGTGTAAAACAAAACAGAGATTTATCACAACTATAATCAATTTATTGTGATGAGGTAATGGGTGAATGCAAGTAAAAATGGTGACTGTTGTTCATGCCTGTACAATTTGTTCTTCTCAAAATTTATAGATTTAAAGGGAAGCATTTGGGAACTTTTAAAAACAAACCACATGTCTTGTAATGTTGCTAATGTTTAATTTACTGAAAGAAAAAAGACAATCTTTGTTCAAAATACAGAAATTGATGCATCAAATGTGTTAGAACTGGCTGCTTTTGACTACTTTTGGGACACATGGAAATTTCACCTCTAGTCACTGTTACACTAGGCTGTTCATGTGAGACATACGATATGTAGTTGTAACAGTTGGGATCTTTTACTCTCCCAGTGTGGGAGCCATGAGCCAGAGTACCTTGTCAACAGCAATCAAGAAGAAACTGGTGCACAACAAGGTGAGGCCCATTGCTTTCAATGAACTAAAATGAACCAAAGAGTCACAAAAATGCTTTAAAAATTGAACAAAAACAGCAAAAACCAAAACTTTTAAATTGTCTGGCTAAGTCATATTTTATTATCAAATACTAACTAAAGCATAACTCTGATAAACTGACGTGCCCTAATGGACATAATTCAACAATTTTCAGCCACTACCTGTTGAAAATATGTGACATTATTTTAAAGATGTTTTCAACAAGGCATGGCCCTAGTTTTTTTATTTTTGTTTAATTCATGCACACAATGTTAAGCATCACAGCTTATGAAAAGATGTTAAAAGATAAATACAGCTTTATTAATCTTCTGGAAATGTAAAGATGTATAGCCCCCTGAAAAGACATTTTAAATGCAATTAAAATCAAATCAAAATGTCTTTATTCTGTCATCGGCTGTGGAGTTAGAGGATCTCCTTTAATCCGATCAGAAAAGAACAGAGTAGAATAAAAATAAATAGGACTCTATCCTTTTTGGAAAATTCAAAAATGATCCAGCACATTGAAATGATAACATCAATAAAGCAATGTGACAAAATGTATACTTATTCCTGACCTGATCTAATCCCTTTATAACTGCCCCTTTGTCTATAGGTGTATGCCCTGTTGGGTTTGCTACCAGTCAAACGTTTGGACACACCTTCTCCTTTTAAATTTATTTTTAATCTTGCATAATGATGGACTGTCTTTTCTCTATTTTCAGTATTTGTGCCCTAACATGGACTTGTGCTCACTGACAGGACAACTGACTCCATACCCACCCTTCCTCTGCATAAGACGAACGATGTTCTAAAACACATTAAGAATGCAAAAAATGGCACAAATGAACTCTTGACAAGGTTCACATGTGAACTGACAACTGTGTGACTACATCGTGAATCTGATGAGAGAGTTTGCAAAATGTGGCTACTTTGGACAAAATAAAATATAAAACATCTGTCGCACTTTTTTGTTTACTACATAGTTCCATACATGTTCTCTCACCATTGGGATGTCTTCAGTATAATTGAACAATATTGAAAATAATAATTTCAGAAAGTGTAAGACCCCTAATGTTAACTATCACATTCCCATGGTTAGCCCCATTCCTCTGTTTAAACACATTGTGGGGTCCATCACTTCTCCGCAGAGAAGTCGCACATGCTGACCACCGCACGCAGTAATGTTGTCATGGCGATGGTGATTGTCTGGGCCTCATGGAATCCTGGTGACATCACAGTCATTCTATGGTCTGTATGTTCAGCAAGGATCAGACGTCTACAGCTTTCAATCAAGTCTAAAAAGAAAGGATAGAAACATAATATGAATTTCCACATCCATTCATGAAGTTTATTAGAATCTGTAGCAAAATTTGTTGAGTTAACAAAAACTTTGATGCAAAGCACCGTTATACAGACCTCATAAAAGCACGGCTACTGGAAATCAATACTGACACAAAGAGTAAAGCGTCCAAATTGACTCCACAATACACATCTCTGCAAATAGTGATTACATTGAATGAGGTGACAACACTGTATCCCTCGTCAGGTTTTTACATGAAAAACCTTCGTTTGTTGCAGAGAGTTTCACGCCTCATTACACGTGAATGTGCCTCTTACAATTGCAATCCACAAACTGTCTTACTTGCTTTCCATGTACTTCAATCAGCGATGGATACACAGAAACAGTAGTCAAGTAATAGTATTGTTACTTCATAATTTTAGTGACTCACGTAGAAGCAGAAGTACTCAAAAAAATAGGTACTTGGGTAAGAGTAAAAAAGTTTAGCATAAAAAACTACTCAGGGTGTGAGTAACTTAATGCAGATCTATAATTATTTACTTTATTTTTTCCACTTTTCTTCTTCTTTCTTTATTCATTCGAACCAGAATTTAAAAACAAAAGGAAAATACAAATCATGAACAGAAATCAGTCTCTTTAAAGTTCGAAAAGGGCTTAGGAAGAAGTGAAAGACTTATTTAGTCCCAACCCTTTTACCAAATTCTAAATCAATAACTCCAAGTTGAGGCTTTCGCAGCCTCTCATAAGAAGCCTCTTTCTTGATTATTTTGTTCAATGTTGCCAATTTCCTTCATTATTTTGCTAATTTTCCTGCTGCTTTTGTTCATTTTTGCTAATTTTCTTTATTGTTCAGCTAATTTTTTACTCATTTTCTTGATTTTTTTTTTTGGTAACTTTTGCTCATGTTTTGATTATTTTGCTCATATTTCCTTAATTTTTTTTTCTCATTATGTTTTGTATTTGTTTTCTTTTTAATTTTGGTTATATTGTACAGTTGTATTAATTTATGTCATTATTTTTGACCATTTCTGCTCACGTTGTTTGCATTTTGTTGAATTGTTTGATTGATATATTGTCATTTTGTTCCTTTTTTTAAACCTACTTTATTATTTTGTTCATTTTACTCATTTTGTAGCTGAGTGTGTTCCTTTTTTGTTAATTTACTTTATTACAATGTGAATTTTGGGCTCATTTGTTGGATCTCATGTATTTTGTTAATTTTTCAAATACTTCTCAGACTCCATTGCCAACTTTTTTATAGAATATGGTCTGCAGCCACATGTGGCTCTTTAGCCCCTCCCCAGTGACTTCTGTGGCTTTGTCCAGTAACATAATACATCTAAATGAACAAAATGAGCACTAAATCAACCTGGAAAGGAAAAAAATGAACTAGATAATGAACAAAAAATAAGAAAGAAATGAAAAAGAAATCCACAAAATGAACAATATAATGAAGTAAAGGACAAATAAGAAAATGACCTAAAATAAGCAAAATAGCAACACAATTAGGACAAAACTGACCAATGTAATCCATCACAAAAAATAACAAAAATAATAAATAAAATTTATGGAAATTAATAAAAAATGAACACCAAAAACTAAACAAAGCAGAATAATGAACAAAATGATCCACAAAATGAACAATAATGAACTAAAATGATCACAATAAAATGACATTTTTATGAAGCAATGCATACAATGATAAACTAGAAATGACTCAAAATGCAGACCTCTGCCAAGCACCTAATTTTTCCCCCATTATACATTTCCCCCATTGAAAGTGGCCCTATCTCGTAATGATAAAGAATCATGCAAAAATTTTTACTGGATCCAGTCGGTGACCCGGATTAATCCCAAAATTGAATCAGTTGGTCCTTATGCCATTGCCAACCTGTCTTGAGAATTTCATCAAAATGTAATCATGACTTTTTGAGTTATCCTGTTAACAAACCGACAAACGGGACAAAAATTTAACCTCCTTGGTGGAGGTAACAATGTGAACAAAGATGAACAAAACCTAACAAAATAATTTGTGAAATGAATGAAATTTATCCATTAAAAGAACAAAAAATGTAAATGATCAACAAAATGAATAAAATTATGTTAATGAATAAAATCATAATAGATGAGTGAATAATTTGGTGGCTCTTGACGTGTATTTTTACTTTTGGTCTAAAAATGTGTGTAGATTGAAGTTCATAGAAAATCATGTGTAGTTCTCAAAAAGGCAAGTAATGCAGCATCAATTGCAATATGACATGTGTCATTAGCATTTACTGTTGGAGAGTAACTATACTGACAGTCGGTGAAAACTTTCAGGTCAAGATTTGTCTATATTTGTCTATATTATATATTGACAAATCTGATCAAATATTTCACTATTCATGAATTCAAAGTCAATTTTTTATCATAACAGACCTTGGAATTTATGTGAAATAAGACAATAACACAATAAGACAACAATTGGGTATGACCCCCATTTGCTTCAATACAGGCGGCAATACTCTGACACATACTTCGCATCAGTAGTCCTGCTTTGGGAAGGGGGCGGGC
>JAQQAE010018980.1:0-11048 GCA_029823295.1 Pseudamia nigra | reverse complement strand
GCATAGTCTGGTGAGGGGAGCGACAAATACATCGGAGCGACTTGTATTTTGAATAGATTCGACTATAGGGTGTTTGAAAGGAGACGAGCGGTTCTGTCACGTCTGTCGTGTCTGTTCGGGGAACGCACGGCTGCCACGTCTGCGCGCCTGACGCACCTGACACGCGTTCTCCGAACAGACGCGACCTGTTCTGTTCCGCCTTTCTCCGACCTTTGATTTCCAGCTTCATTTCCATCGAAATGGCTTTCCTCTTGACTGGACCAGCATCGCTAGAAGATCCTGCTTTTTTTTTGGGGCCATGATGTGAAAAAGGAGGGTGAAAAAAGCGAGGATACCGATACAATTACGTAGCACAAACACAAACACTCTACACTACGCGGCGACTGGAGACGAAATGGTGGACGAGACGCAGGCGTCATAAAGTCGAATTTGACGTAGGCCGAGTACCGCATAACACGAGAACTGCCTGTAGTTTTAAATGGTACAAAGATAAGTGCTGAAATGCCTGATGTTAAAAAGAAAATGTTACCCAAACCTGAAAAATAACATACATTTCAGAATTATAGAAAAAGGCCTTTTTAAGGGAACAAGACATGGGTTAAAAACTTGAAGCTGTTCTGCACCAATGAAGGTTGATCAAACCTGGAAAGATGGTGCAACTAATTTCTAGAGGTGTCCTAAGTTTGCTTGATTAATTAAACCTCCTCTGTCTGCATAAATGCAGTGTTGAAACACACTGTGGTACCATACCCACGTGCGCATGATTTGAACAGTATTGTACTGCAGAAAGCATTGTGTTGCTATAAATATGGTGAGAAATAGGAACAAAAACAATGGAAGAGAAACAGACCATCATAACACTTAAAAATGTCTTTTCTACAGAAATTGTAAAGAAAGTCAAGGTGTCAGTGAGCACAGTTTTCTTCACCATTGGCAGACCCAAAAACAAGATGGAGGCTTTGGGTGTAACAGACCTCTTCCTGTCAGAGTTTCCTCCAATTTCTAAGTGAACTGCTTGAATTTTCAAAAAATAAAAAAAAACAAACAAAAACCTGGAGAAATTGTGCTTAAAACTTTTGACCGGTAGTATAACTCAGTGGTTCTTTGCCCCCCCCCCCCACTTGTGTTCAAGACATGCCAGCATATATGTAAAAGGATGCACATAGTGGGATATTCATACATTTGTTACAAAATCTTCCTTTGTCTATGCAAATAAATCTCAGTGCTAATAGTGTCTAATTCAGAAAAGAGCAGCATAAATTACAAAGTGCATGCACATAGTGTGTAATCTGCACAAACTGACAGTGCCCTCTATGCCTGTCAGTCTTTGTCTTCTTCACTTTCTGAAAAATTTTGCGTTTGTGACACTTAACTGATTTTGAATTAATGCTTAATGACATTAATCATGATCTTGTCAGTCAGATATTCAGGGATCAGATTAATATGTGCCTTATATTGGTATTGTATTTATTTAAATATAAATGTGATGATCATATTGCTTTGAAACATTTATCACACTTCACTCTATTAATCCGGAGTCGAACAGTAGAACACACAACATAAATAAATGATCATCAGATCCTGATGATCAGGTGTTAATAAAGTAACCTGTTGTGCTGTGCAGAAACGTGCACACTATGACACACAAAGTCACTAAACTCCCACAAACAGTCGTTTCTCACCTGCCCAAATTACAAAACTAGGAAATTAACCAAAGTGTATAGTTAGAGTAAACGGTCCAACAGTGCAGTGCAATCTTTGTGGATCTGGCCCTTTGTTTATAAAAAGAGACATAAATTGCAGTTTTTCTTCTCTCCTTTTATGTCACCAGATGTGACAAATACACACACAAATATATCTTTCACAGCTTCATAACCTCAGAGCAGATGAAGCCTCACACCCTGGTTAAGATCCACTGATCAAACCTTTAAGCTACTGGAGCCTCACGGCTGTTGTTGTTGTCGTCTCTCAGGTGCGTTTCCCGTCTCACTTTAGTTCCGATCTGAAGGATCTCCTGAGGAATTTGTTACAGGTGAGGTCAAATATCTCAGCCCTGTTTTCATGACCCACACATATGTTTCGTTGTGTGTTCTAAATGACTTGGTTTTGGTACGATCAACAGGTGGATCTCACAAAACGTTACGGGAACCTGAAAAATGGCGTCAATGACATCAAAGGACACAAGTGGTTTGCGACCACTGACTGGATTGCCATCTACCAGAAAAAGGTGTGTGTAACTACTGTGGAGAGGATCTACAGGTCCTTAAAAAGTCTTACATTTAGACCCAATGTCTGTCTTTTTTACTTCAGACTGCTGGAAAAGTGTAGATTTGGTCATTGGTACCGGGGTTTCCCCTAGAAAAGTGGTTAAGCCCGGTAGCAGGGTGTCCCGATGATCCGCCAAAGTCAAAGCTATGTTTTTTTGTGAATTCAGAGAATGCTAAAAGCTTTTTAAGACGCATTTGTAAAAGTTCCAGTCTTATACTTGGCACCCCGCTGTGTAGAGTAGTTGGATGAACATGTTTGGTTTTTGAACAAAGGCGTAGGTTTTATCTCAACACTGGGGAGAAAAATAATCAAGAAAATGAATTTAAACGAAGAAAATGAATAAAAAGAAGGAAGAAAAAGTAACTAATTTGTCAACAAAGTGAACAGAAATGAACAAAAATAACAAAATAAACAAAATGAACAGCCATAAGCAACAAAATGAGAAAAATATACTAAATAATGAAGAATAATGAACACAAATTAAGAAAGTAAATGCCAAAATGAACACAAAAGAACAAAATCATGCCCAAAATGAACAAAAGTAACACAAAAAAATGAATAAAAAATAATAAAATTCTTGGGAAAATTTATAATACTCAAAAAAATCAACAAAAAAGAGGGAAATAATGCACAGAAATAAAGGGGGCCTCAAATGCACATTTTGTATCCCTCCCCCTTGAAAATTAATGTGTATGGTGTCAACCTTGTTGTTGATTGCACGTTCTGCTCTCCGTCCAGGTGGAAGCTCCCTTCATCCCCAAGTTTAAAGGACCAGGCGACACCAGCAACTTCGACGACTATGAAGAGGAGGAGATCCGCATCTCCTTCACTGAGAAATGTGCCAAGGAGTTCGCTGAGTTCTAGAGTTAAAGAGAACGAGAGGGCCAGAAAGATGGAAGTTGGGAAGGTCAGAGGTAGGCTGGTCAAGTGGGAGACAGAAAGAGAGAGCACAGTCTCCTGTCTACGCACGAGCACCAGCTTCAAAAAGAGGAAAGCGAAGGGAAAAGAGCGAGGAGACCGATAACCAGCAGTGTTGCCTTTTCTGTTTAATTTCTGTTGTATTTTATTTATTCTTCTGTCTTATTTATGGATCCCTTTATAACGACAGTGTGCTTCAGATCTATGGGTATCGGGAACCTCTCTTGTTTAGAGTTGCCTCCACATACTTTCACCCAAGATCTTCCTGTCTTCGTTATCATTTCATTCATCATTCCTTCACCTTTGCACTTCATGATAGTGAAATCAGCCAGTCTGCACAAATCTCCTGCAGTATATTGGACATTACACGAGGCACACCGAGCCTCAGCCTGCGCAAACCTTTCTTAAATTTAAATGCGCTTGCTATTTCTGGCGAGTAACAGCAGGATTCATGTGAAATTTTAAATACGTCACACATGCACTCTCTGATTCAGTGACTTTATGTTCTACAATTATGTGTTTCTTTTTTCTGACATATTTAAATCATTACCTGGTCATATTGTTGACAGATGCCCTCAGAAGTACTGGCATGATTGATCACTAGAATAATAAACATATAATTCTTAGGTGAAACAACTCAGTTAAGTTTCCCGTTGATCTTCATCTGTACTTATCATTGTTAGCATAGCCAGGCTTTATGCGTATCTGCAGCTCCCAGTTTTTAGATGTTATTAGAGACTAGTGGCTCCAATGATATCATGACACACTAGCAAAAAAGGTCAAGAGAAGGGGAACATTTCAGTTTTAACGGTGGTGTGAGGGAACACTATGACACGTTGGGATCTCAGGTCTGAACATATCACACAACAGAGGCTTCAAAAAGCTTTCGAGTTAGCTGGTTGTATCGAAGATTGACGGCAGATACGAGGAGTTCAGTGATGGTTTGAATTGAGACACACATAAAGAGAATTGTAGTCTTTCGGTTGGCGTCTTCCACAGTTTCCCCCTTCCAGAAGATTTGGTTTTGCTAACTTGGAAACTCTATTTTGTTTTCAAAGTGGCTGCCATCTCTACTTAGGTTGACCGGCACGGTGACAAAACATATTAAGAGACTATCTGAAATACACTACGTTAAACTGCTTCTGGTCAGAGTCAGCTGAGCACTCTCACTATTTTGAATAGAGTTCTATAGCTGAAAATCTGTGCTTATGTTTACCTCCCCAGCACCAGGCCTTTTATTCTCTTGTCACTGTTGGATTGCACTCCATGTGACAATCTCACAGCTTCGTTCCAATTTATTTGTTGAAATCTTGAACTGTTATTGTTAGTGACATGAAGGTCCTATGAAAGGGCAGCATAGTTTTGTGATAGATCGTGTACTGAAAAGAGACAAAATCTTGTCACTGCACAGTATGTAACCAATTTATTTCAAGTACCTAACAAATAGCATGTCTGGTGCCACTAACTTCTGACAGTTCAAAATGGTGGTCATTACAGCAGTCAGACTTCATACAGTAACACTAAGTGACACTGGTGGCTGTTTCAAATGTTAAAGGAGACATATTGTATTCATTTTAACACTTTAAAGATGCAGCCTACAATGTTGAGAAATGCTAGTAGCTAATTGTTTGTAGAGTTCCACTGTAAATGATTAGACAAATGACCTGCCAGTGAACAGGACTTACAGTCTAGGGAGCTAGTAATGTAGCTTATCCAACCACAGGATGACTGAGGAGAGAACCTGCATTTCATATTCCTTCAGCATCTGTTACAGGCAAACAACAAAGAATAGACATGCTACCTTGACAAGTGTGACATTGTAAGCGGAGTTGACCAGAAGGTTGCCCGGTCCACCATGAACAAACAGCTACGAGCTTGTTTCCCAATATTGTGGATTGCACCTGAATGTAAGACGTCCACAGCAGTAGAATGGGAATTTTAAGTTTAAGTCCAAAATATCACAGATTATTCACTGTGTGATGTGTGTAAGCGCCACATTTTCTGCTTTATTTAGTCTTTTGTTTAAAGGAGACAAATTATACCCCTGTCAATAAGTTGATTTACTTCTCACATGCTCCCACAATGTGTATGTTTAATCTACGCTTAAAAAAAACTGAAATCCTTCATTCTGCCATGTCCATGAAGCAAAGTCCTGCTTTACAGCCCTGTAGCAAACAAATTGTTTTAGTGTGTGTTGCTTTAAACCAAAATTAGCTCTCACGCTTTTATCCTGTCTGTGCCATGGATACCATTATGTGCGCTCCCTGGTGCATTATCCCAGGATGTCAGGATGGATTTGGTACTTCTGGAGGATTGACTGAGATCAATGATTGTATAATTTTTCCTCTTACGTAAGAGTTTTAATATCTTACCCTTATTTTTTGGGGCTGGAATTATTTTTAATTCAAAAACACACAAAACCTTGTTTCTCACAATATGTCACCTTTAGTCATAAATGAGTCACTGCTGACCACACGCCGTTTCTGTCATTGCCATGGATACCATCATGGAGACACCCTGCTAGGATGATCCTGGTGGTTCTGGTTGTTCTAGGCCCTAGAGGACTGACTGAGGGCAGTGACTTCAGATTTGTGACATTACAAAAGTGTAAATCAAAATGATGTATGTCAGGCCACATTAAATGAAATTAGCATGTTTCTCTGAAGAGTGAGAATCTTGATATATAGTTATTTTCAGAGCCCTCGTACTTGTATTATAATGAAAAAGAAATGGACAGGTGTTTTGTTTTTGTTTTTTTGTTTTTTGCAATACGTCTCCTTTAAAATGCCTTCTTTATAGCTGTATTTTTCTTGTGCCACCATGCTGAAGAGATTTTGATTAGTCTAAGACATGTGTTTTACCTCTCGTTAGTTCAATTTTGATTATGAGTGGGACAGGATAACTCATCAGCTCAAACAGCTGACCTCTTAAGGACAAGTCAGTTCCTAAAGAACAGGTAATACAATGAGATTAATTTTAGGGTCATCATATTGTCAGCTGATGACTTTTCTTTGTATCTGTTGCCCAACAAATTTATAACGGATCACCACAAGCCATTCACTGCAGCAGCTGCTGATGGGTATTTTTGTAGGTCAGTAATTCAGATTGGTCATTGTCCAGTTAGCAAACACTTCTGAATGAGGGATCCATCCCCTCCTTTATAATTCCCTTATTTTCACTTTTAATGCACAAGCACTAATTTCACATCTTACTCACCTGTTCAGAGCTGAAACAAATCAGAGACTTTTTACAGCTGCAGCCAGATGACTATTCATTCCATGATCAACCTTTAATTTCCAGATTATTCCCTTTTAACTGGCAATCTGAAACATCAGACATTTCGTTGTAACAAGAATTCTGCGATCCACCAAGCTTCAATCTGCACAGAAGAAAACGACAAGTTCATCAATATACAATTCAGATGAAATAATTAAAATTAAGCTTGATAAATGATATTGGTCAACACGAAATCTGAATCATTGGCAGGGGAGGGTGTCATGAGTGCAAGCCTATTTATTGAAAAATAGCTGGCCTATTAAATTATGGACAAATTTACGAGCATTATTATCATTATTATTAAATTGTTGTATACCACTTGTTGAGACTTCATTCAATTGCTGTATTTCCTCCATGTCAAGTTTTAATGTTGACGCTCATCATGGACAAAATGTTTGAAGTTATTATACAATATTATTCTGTGTCTCCTCGATGTTTTTGCAGTGATACAGTTTCCTCTCGATGCAGGCACAATGCTACATACTGACGCACTTTTTAGGGAAATGAGACCCCATTGTAAACCATGTTAACCCCCGCCCCACACACAGACACACACACTCACACGCAGACACACTGCAAAAGGAAGCGTTTGAGGTCACGGGAACAGTGACATAAAAACACCAAGTGTAATATTTTGCAACATAAGTATCATTCCAATAAAGTTTTACTTGTAAAATTCGATGGACTTGTGTGGTCTTCCTACATTTGTCTGTGTTCACCAGTTGAAAGTTAGAAGGGAGTGACATTTTACATTGGTGTCCCGGAGGTCAGACATCCATCACTGCCGCCTGATGCGGGATGGAGCTGTCATCCACCCATCTGTTGACCTCCAGGACACATCTGACTCTTCGTGTGCAACAAAAACGTGTCGAATAGTAATTCAATTTCGTGCATGGAAGCGCTGTGCAAGTGTGTTTCCTGCTTTGAAGTCAGATTTTATGAAAAGCAACTTCCAACAGATTGACATCGCGAACAAAGAGCTTTGCCTGATGCGCTTCAAGTGAGCGATTCCACCTTAAATGCCATTTGCGTCTACGGCGGAGACGCAGGCGCCATCTTCGGTCCACCTTAAGCGCACAATGTGGCCAGCGAACGCAAACGTACCAGGCAGGCTTCCGTCCTCATTCTCCAGCCGGGGATCGCACTCTGGCTTCCCAGCTTTGACACAGCGTCACTTGTGAAACAACAGAAGGAAAAAGACGCACTAGGGCCAAAGCCCATCCGCACTAGCAGGAGAAGATGACCGAGCCCAATAAGTACCGAGAGTGGATCCTGGAAACAATCGACTCTCTCCGCTCGAGAAAAGCCCGTCCTGATCTGGAGAGGATTTGTCGAATGGTCCGGAGACGACACGGGTCAGACCCGGACCGAACCAGGACAGAACTCGAAAAACTGATTCAAGCGCAGACGGTGCTTAAAGTTAGCTACAAGGGATCTATATCATACCGAAACGCAGCGAAGGTGCAAAGGAAAAGCAGAAAGAAGAGTGAGTTTACGGCCGCTGGCAGCAGCAGCGCGGAGGCAGCGAGGGAGCGAACCAAACACGACCATCTGAACAACAACGGCGACAGTGCGCACAGCTTCACCGACCAGGAGGAGGGAGACGGGAACTCGGAGCCCAGCCCAGATCCACACACTCCAACATCAGCCAGCAGCAGCGGCAAGAAGCTCAAGCTTGCCTCCAGTCAGAGTAGCGGAAACGGGTGCCTCAGTTGTGGCGCAACAACGGGCTGCGCTGTCGGGAGCGGTTGTAAAGAGGAAAAAGCAAGTGCATCGAGAGACAGGGGATTAGGACAGCAGCCGGCGGGGGACTTTGCGTCGCCCCGTGTCGGCCACAGGACAAACGCACACAACGGCAGTGATATCATGAAGATAACGCCGACTAAAGTGGACGCATTCCGCGGAGGGAAGGATCCTGGCTCGTCCGGAGCTGACAGCCAGAACAAAACTTGCCCCGGGAGCGTCAGCAGCCTCCCTGCACAGAAACACAAGCAGACCGTGCCCATTAAACCCAAACTTCGCTCCGGAGGTGGGAGCAGCAAAACAGCGGGGAACAACGCCAACTCGGACCTGGGCGACAGATTGGTGGCTTCTGTTCGCAGCCTGTCCGAGAGGAACCTCCGAGGGGGCTCTGCCGCCGCCAGTAGAGGCCACATGAAGCCGCTCGGACTCAAAGAAATACTGGGCTATTTGAGCAGCCAGGAGCGGCTGTCAGAGGAAAAACTGACCCGAGGCAAAGTCAAAGTGGTCATGGAGAGAGAGGTGGCGAGGGGCAGGCTGCGCAGGACCCGCTGCGGGAACATTACTCTTCCACTGAGGGGGATGGTGGTGGAGGAGTCGATGCTGAAGAATGCGTCCGCTGACAGACTTGTAAAGAGCGCACTGCAGGACAAACACACGGGGGGAAAGGTGGGCAACGCTAACTTAATATTTCCAACACGTCCCGATTGAACAGGGCGCGCTGAGCTGCGTTGTGTCATGGATTGGTAATAAATGAATGATCAGTGGTTAAAACCGCACTCAAGGCACCAGGACGCGCTCGACTTGTTTCGCCAATAGCTCTATATAGGCGGTGTGTTTGTTGAACGTCGATATTTTACATGTACAAGTGTCTGTGCATTTCCCACATTTAGGGAGAACATTTTCCTGCCTCTCTTGACCGACGAGCGTAGTTGTCTGCGGGATGCGTACGTGCATTTGGTGCGTTCGTCCTCTATGGCCTCAGAAAAATGTGTGTGTGTGTGTGTGTGTGTGTGTGTGTTTGGCTCAGCTTCCTGCACAAAAGGTGCGGGGTACAGGAGCGGCTTCCCCTGCTCCCAAAAACGCGCACACACGAAAATCGCGCGCACAAGTAAGGACGCCTCTGCGTGGCACGAGCACGAGCAGGTTCTGGTTTCGTTGCCACATTCGTATCATCATTTGGACTCAGTTTCATTTCATTTTTTTCTCTCAGCAACTTTGGGTGTGCGGAATAAATCGCAGAGTCTGCGCCTGCCGCTCAGTAGGCGGTGTCTGTCTAAACTTGAGACGTGCCGCTGCCGCTCGTCTGGGTGCGCTCCTCTGTCGCGCAGGCCGACGGGAGGACTCAGCCCAAACAGCCGGGCATCGTGCTTTTTATGTAAATCGCATTTAGTGCGTTCCAGGTGCGTGTTTCGACGCGCACAAAGCAGGATGTTACTTCTGGCCTTTCTCTTTTCGCCTCGTCGTTTGCTCTACCCCGTTTCGTGCCTCATTAAATCCTTTGTATCACTTCTGACAGCACACTCTCCTCCCTCTCGTCTTCCCTTGTGGGTGCAGACTTCACTACAGTAGGCGGTAGTCCTTATGTCTCATATGTGTGCGTCTCTCCAAGTGGGAGGTGTTTTTAATCTGTACTTTCCGCGAACAGATTATAAAGAAGCGTCTTTAGAGGAAGTGTGTTTAGACGTTATTTTAAAGCACAATGAGACTCAATGAAAACTTAATCAGACTGTTCCTTTTCTATGGCAGAGGACGGAGGGACCGTCTGAATTCTGCTCATGGCGTTTTGTATAACGGGAACACATTGTCATGCAACTTTTTATGACATTGCAGCCGCCGTCCCCATCCTTCCAGGAGGATGAGCCAATGCAAACAGCCAGTGAGGAGGAGGAAGAGGAGGAGGAACGGGAAGAGGAAAAAGAGAAGCAGGTTCCCCGGAGTTCTGAAGAGGAGGGAGGAATATCCCCTGTAGCCATGACAACCGAACCAGACCTCATTGAGGAAACCATAGGAGATGCTGAGATCCAGACAGCATCAAAGCAGGAGAGTCCCCATCATCTTCATCATCCTCAGCAGCAGCAGCAAGATGGCAAAGGTGTGTTTGTGCAAATGTGTTCGCTGGGTACAAAGAAAACCAAGTTAATTAAAGGCATGTTGCTATAGTTACCTACCCTCACTTTTTTATACACTATAAAGTTCTGATTCCTCTTATTTTTAAATAATTTTTTAGCGTTTCTGTTTTTAAAAGACATTTTATGAATTTGAGTAGAGCGTTCATATCATTAAACCATGATGGATGTGAGTTCATTTGAGATGGACAGGGGCGAGCTGGAAAACTGTGTGGTGGAATTTGAAATTCTTCTCGATAATCCTGGATGCTCTGTCCTCAAGGAAGAGGAGAGTAGTACTCCAGTACATTTACTCCTTTACATGTTAGGTAGTTTTTACAAATAAATATACTTCAGTGAGTAGTTGTTTTTCTAGAATACTCTTACTCAGTTATATTTGGCATGAAAAAAATTACTTCTACTTACTTACATTTGGCCACAGCTCAATGAGTACGAGTAAAAAGGTTGAAGTGGAAAAAATTACAAAATACTCAAGTAAGATAACCCTTTAACTGCCTGTTTAATGTTACTCAACATGACACAATATGAACAAAATAAGCATCAAAATTGAACAAAAAATGAACAACATAATAGACAAAAAGAACAAAACCTGCAGCAAGTTGAACAAAATAAGCAATAACATGAACAAAAACAAAATAATATTAAAAATAGCAAAAATGAGCTTATGCTGTACCACAGGCAGTTAAAGAGATAATAAAATGAATAAAGGAAACAGCA
>JAQQAE010018979.1:0-11048 GCA_029823295.1 Pseudamia nigra | reverse complement strand
GAGGTATCTCACCAGATCACCCTCCTTGCCTGGAGCGAGGAAGAGGTGTGCTCACTAGACTGAAGTGATGACGGTACATCTGGCTCTTATACTAGGAGGAAGTCCCTCCTTCAGGGAGCAGACGGCACGTCTTTCAGCCAGTCAGGACTGGCGTGGTGTAACAGGGCTTCTGGAGACAGCGCGGGGGGGCGTGTCCCATAGTGAGATACCTCACTCATGTTTCAAAGAACAAGGGTTAATTTCTTAACCTGACGTTAGCTGGTTTCCCAACATTGTAGACTGCATTATCCTCAAATTTGAATTTTGCCTGAAAATTCAGTCAAGCTATAAATGGACTTTTTGATCATCCAATTGGTTTGTTAATCACCACAGCAGTAAAGGCACTGCCTTTCTCTGTAATTGAAAATGTACTGGTTAGTTTTACACCCAAGCATTTCCATACAGGCAGAATTGTATACTTCATGTCTAATTGTCTGTGTGTTGAACAGAGGATTAATTAATCATGAATCACCAAAGCCCGCAGTCTGGCAAGATTTGTGGTGAAGCCCAATCCTCAGACCTGTACTTTGGAGTGTGTGGGTAGAGAGTGGTGTAGTTAACAAGCAGGAGGCAATTTTTATTTGGCATGCTGCTGTTGAAGAACTAATCAGCCTTATGTGAGGATTTCACACACACACATGAACAGAAGATGTTGGCGGTTTATGGAAATGAAACCTCCCCCTGTCATGCATGTTTGTTGGAGGTGGAGGCAGAGTGGTTAAGGCAAAGGCAGCAGAGCAAGACAAGAGGATGAAGTGGGACACTTTGATTTGTACACCGTTAACACAAACACCCACACACGCACATAGCCCAGTCCTTGTTCTGCCCCTCACCTCTCTGCATCATACAATTCTTCCATGTTTCCTTCATGTTGCGGCAGCCATATGGCTTCATAAGCAGAATATGACAGCGACAGACATGTCCAATCACATGCCATGGCATTGTACTGTTTGGATCTATGTTCACTGAGCTGTTTTATAGCCAATCAGTGGAGTTGTGAAAATCACTGAGATTGGGATGTCCAATGCTTTTTGTTATTGTCTGTCATAATGTTATAATGTCCCAAAACATGAGATGAATGTACAATACTACGCAGATATTTTAGGCAGCTTGGTTTTCTTGTTTTAGCAGATTATAATAACTACAAACATGCATTTATCAATAACAAGAGAATCAAAATACACACAATACTGACACTTCATTGAAACTGCAATATCAGTTAAGTGTCACCTCCCTTTGCACTTAAAATGTTTTGATGTATTTGGGACAGAAAATATGAGCTCTTATGACTTAAACTAGGTTTCATCCAGTGCATCAGTGTTACTTGGGCTACTTCATGCTGCAAGAATGGGCATGACACTAAATATAAATTTTTGCCAGTTGAAGCCATTTAGTTGTGATTTTTATGCTTATTGTGCAAGTATTTTCTAGATTTTTATTTACAGTCCTACACTGACATGGATATTGGTCAGTTTTAGCTCCATACAGATTTTAACATACAGCATATTCAGTTTGTGCATTTGTTTGGTCATTATAAACTTGATAAGACAAGATAACAAACCCAAGGTGCCTAAAATGTTTGCATAGTACTATTAAAATAACTTCTCATCAAAATTGAATTAGTGACTGAATAGTTTTAATAGGACATTGTTATATATTCAATGAGTGGGTACTCACATAAAGTCTTTCTGAAGCTACTTCTCAGTAGTTGGACTTTTGTATTTCTTGTTTGTGCATGAAAGCACTGTTGAATCTGTTAAAAAGGTAAAAACAAAAACTTCTCATCAAAATGTATTGAAGTACCACGATACATGGCAAATTGAAATACTCCCCTTTAGTTTCAGCTATACAACATGTCATAAAACAAAAAAATTATCATGGGGGACCCTATGAAAAGCCTCTAAAGATAGAGAAAAATTAGGGAATTATTAACCGAATATTCAAAAAAAAGAATGCAGCTAGGAACTTGTTCTTTGGTCCACCAATTCCTGGAACATGTGAGCCTTTTCCACCGAAGGCACAGTTTGTCTGTATCACTGACAACTGTGGGGGAGAGAGACAAAAAAAATCATTTTTTTGCGAGGGGAAGAATGACCATCTGACTATAAAATGTTTTTAATCCTATGAATTCCCTTAGGAATTACCACTAAGTTACCACTAACCTCAGCCATATTTTACTCACTTGTTGGCACGTCAGAGTCACCAAGCCTATGACAAGATGATAACTGCATGATATGAGGCAATACATATGGTGGGCTTACACATTGTTATCCTAGGTTTAATACACCAACACTAACGTCAGGTAAAGTCGACCTGAAAATATTCTTCCCTCTATCACTAACGTTGGGTGGAAATCACCTGAACACACACCTGCTGGAAAAAAACAGGGATGGGAGCAGGGACACGCACCCACCCTCGATGACGTCATTAAGGACCCATGCAACTCTGACGGCAGCGATGTGACCAGTTTTTTTCTTGTCTGTATGATAAATTTTCGTATTTTGATCACTTGATGTTTCTTATCTCTATCTGAAATTGAGAATTAAAAAAAAAATGAAATCAGAGAGAATTTTTTTGCCTTTTTGATGTCGTTTTCAACTTTCGCTTTGCTTTCGTCTTTTGTGTTGATTGTGGTTCAAAATGTTTTCATCTTTCATGCCATTTATGTCTTTCTGCATGTTTTTCTTTGTTCTTGCATTGTGTTTTTATGTTGCTTTTTGTATTTTTGAGTCTTCGACATTGTTTTTGTTTTTTGTAACTTGCACATCTTTTGCCGCACTGCATCTTTTTACCTACAATAACTTTAAATTACAAATGACATCTAGGTTCTTCAGTTTTCACTTAGGACTAAAGTAAACCGTTACACCTGGAAAAAGTATGTGAGATGTATTATATGATTGATGCAAGCAAGCAAAATGTATTTATTTTGCACTTTTCGCAGAAAGAATCAAAGTTCTTCACAGTAAAATAACCATTAACATTCAACAATGCAAACATGGCATTGATGATGACTGAAATGAAAATTTGCATTGTGAGAGCCAAGGATAATAGGTTGTTGCGGTTCTTCAGGATTCTGCTAAAACTACTGCACAGAGTAGAATGAAGAAGTGGGTAGAATGACTCAGGGATGAAGATGAACTTATTACATTTTGGAGCAGAACCATTAAGAGCGGTGGAGCCTGTAATTTCTTTAAGCTTGTCTTAATATTGATAGCGTGTTTGATTAAATTAGAGGACTATAGGGCTTTATAGGTGGCATGTGCTCTACCCAGTGCCCCTCATGATTTTTGCTCTTTCAGTCAAGAATTAAGTTACAAATATTAAATGAATCCTATAGGGTGGAACAAGAAGCATGTAATCTTAGTACATATTGTAAGCTGTGCTTCTGCAGCCGTTATTTTCATGTGACAGTATTTGGCACAGGCTAGTACTGTGAAGTTACTGACAAGGACGGCTGTAATGGATTTCATGAAAAACGTGTTGGATGCTTATCACATGTTCAATGAGCATCTCATTTCTTTTCTGTCTGCTTCAAGCACACTGTAAAAATGAGCCTAGTCTCTCCTGTCTCTTTCTCTGCCTCTTTCCATGTAGTAGTGCTGTGAGTGTGTGACACTGATCTAGTGAAACATCCCTGGACACTCAGAGGTCTTTCCTCCTGCCAGTCCTCTTAATCCAGCCCATCCAGGTTGGGGCCCTCCTTCATCCAACTAATGGCTCTAATTAGTCCAGAGGGTGTAGGCAGAGAGTTCACGGGGTCAAATACACAACACAAGTGTTCTGCTTAGTATTCCGTCAGTACAGAGCCACTTCAAACCAACCCCCACAATCAATAGTGTAAAGAGGAAAAGGAGCTCACTATTCTGTGTGCTGCTACATCTAATAGACTTCAAACATGCATATAAAGTATATAGACTCATGACAGATCTCTGATATGTAATGTGGGGGAAAGTGTTGAATGATGATGATTCTTGTAAGTCTGATAAGAGAATGCCACGTGCAAAGCTGTTATTAAAGCTAAATGTGTCTACTTTGGACAGGCTAAACATGAAACATGTTCTGGAAGCTCACTGTCAGTGCAAAGAATATTCTGGGTTGTTTGACACTTTTTGTTTACTACATAAATCCTTACATGTTCTTTCACAGTTTGGATCTCTTCAGTATTAATGTACAATGTTGAAAATGAGAAAAAGGAAGAAAAGCACTGGAGAAGGTGTGTCCATACTTTCGATTACCGTAGTAATTTAGATAAGGAAATAATGAATGTTAAAAATGCATCACTTTATTCTCATTTTCAGTTCTGTATGTAAAAAATAAAACAAAATCTGTTCTCTGCAATAAATTGCAGTTTCCAGTGCTGGTTCGAGTCTATAACTTGACAGATGCCAACACTAAAGTTTTTTCCAGGTTATATGTCTTGACTCAGACTGAACGTGGCTATTGACATCTGCTTCAAGTGGTCTGATCCATCCAAGTCGCATGCTTTTATCCATTTTTTTTCTGCAGTGCCACAGATTTTACTGAGAGTTACATGTTAAAACTTAGAGCAGTCACTGGTCAAGAGGGAGAATCACTTCAAAGCATGGATTCATTTCACAAAGCAAGACGACAGCTCTGTTGTTATAAAGCGGCTCTGTAAAATGCCAGTTTCACATAACATTGGAAACTCCGGCAGTATGAGACATCCATGTACAACATAGGATTTACATTCCAGGAACGTCATGTGTCTGACACTGTACACTAGAAAGCTTCCCATCTGAGCTGTACATGTGTTTCTGTGAGGAAATACCCCATCTTATAATAACAGCAGCCAGGCTTGGCAGCTTTTTTCTTTGAGCAAGAAAATCTCCATGAAATTTAATGCTATGCAAACATTTCATCCATTTTAGATAATGGAGTGTTGCTACAGCTGCCATTTCTCTACTGTTTCCACTCAGAGATAATACAACATCTGTGTGGACCTACTTTTTCCCATACAGAGAAAATTGATCAGTAATGAATCGTTAAAGTACTTGACCAGTAAACTGAATCGATAATGACAACTGAGGCCATAGCTACCGTATTTTCCGCACTATAAGGCGCACCGGATTATAAGGCGCAGTGTCCAAGAATGTCACATTTTTAATTTTTTTCCATACATAAGGCGCACCGGATTATAAGGCGCAGTGTCATGTTTGGACAAAATTGACGGCGTTTAGGTGCGCCTTATAGTCCGGAAAATATGGTAGTCACGTGTCGTAAACAGAAACGGTTTCATGTAAGAGTACTGTTACTTTATCATCATAGTGACTCAAGTACAATTACACATAGAAATAAGTACTTGAGTAAAACAGTATCTCAGAAAGCTAATCAAGTATTGAGTAACTTTGTAATGTGGAATTTATTAGAGCACAATATATGAGGCTGTATCAGGTTAATTATCTACAGGTAATAAGAATGTAAATGCCACATTAATTATCATCAGTAATCTGACAGATCCAAGGAAATTATGTTGAACACTTTTTATTGTAAAAATGAAGGAAAAACACCCTTTATAGCATGCTCAAGGCTTGCTGATTTTTTTCCTTATTTTGCTTCATTTTTGTTTATTTTCGATAATTTGATCTTTCAGTTTATTTTGTTGGTTTTTGTTTGATTTTGTTGGTTATTTTATCATTTTTTGTAATTTTTTTTGATTATTTTGTTCTTTTCTCATTTTATTCTTTTGTTCATTTCTTACTCAGATTTGCTTTTGGTTTTTATTTTTGTTCATTTACTTGCTTATTTTGTGAATTTTATTCTTACTTTCTGTTTAGTTTTTCATTTTATGTTTTGTTTTGCATATCTTTGTACTTTTTTCATCACAAATGTAACAGAGTTAGACTAAAAAGTATTTGGCAACAGTAAACCACCTCTGGCGATAGGTATTGATATTTTGTCTCACCTTATCAATTGGATGGTCATGTGATTTCAAACCACACTTCATGATTTTCTAAAGTGAGACTTTGCTTTGGGGATCAAAAGAGCTGCTTGTGTTGAACGCTGCTTGAATTTCCATTCTGTGCTTCTAATGCTGCAGTTATTAGACTAATTTCACATGTCCATCCATGCATGACAAATGCCTGTGTATGTGTGTGTATATGTCTGTGTGTGTGTGTTGGAGTGATGCCGACTGTGGCAGGTATTCGGTTTCCAGACACACCACACATGTGCAGCACCCAGGGGTCACGCAATTGCGAAGGCCATCGTTGCTAGGAAACCATCTCCTCCACGCTTTTGTGTTCAAGGGCCTCCAGAATAAACTACATCATCACACCTACAGACACACACATTCCTGTGTTTGTGTGTGAAGAGACAGCACAGACAGACAGCTGAAGAATGGCTGTGAGTAAGTTATGAGCCTGAGATGCTTTTGTTTTTCTCAAAGGTGATACTGTGTGCAGCAGAGATTTCTGTTGAACAGCCCTATGTTATTTTATTTGAAAACACACTGATAGTAATACCCTTCATTCAAAAATAAGGGCGATTGTCATGTTGAGAATAAATTTGAGGCCTTCTTATTTGCAGGATTTTACTCTGGTTTTTGTGAATTGCATTCAAATGGGATGAATCAGGCCTCCTCAGTCAAGTTTTTATTAACCCCATGATTGACTTAAAATTCATCCTGAGGAAGGATATTGTAAATACTAGCGATGTAATGTTGCATGTACAGTGGTACTCCGGCTAACAAATGCTTCCGGTAACAACAAATCCAGGTAACAAAGAAAAAATCGGCCAAAATTTTTTTCCGGCTAACGTTAAATATTCAGGTAACGCAAGAGATAGACCTGGAAGTGAACTATCGCCCGGATGTAAACAGTCAACACATAACATGAAAGCTCCCACAGGATGTAATAGGCCGAATGCTAACCGCGATTAGCTCAATGTCTCTGCTACAGTGCTGTGGCCCGGAGATGCCGGGTCCAGCGTTGTGGTGTTAGCTCCGGCTGTGTCGTTAGCCGGCTCTGGAGTGTTTTTAGCTCTGGTTAACAGCGCAGCTGTGTTGTTAACTGGAGCTAATAACACTCCGGAGCTAACAACAGTAGCCATAAACATGCTTGCTAACAACACAGCCTGTGTTTACACAGCTGTGTAAACAACTACAGACGGTGTAGACTGAAAAACACACAGCAGACATTGACCCGCTGTCCACTGACACTCTGCAAGAGGAAATGAATCACTGCCAAATCACAAGCCAAAGTCAAAATACATTCTAAATCATTTTAGAACTAATTTCATGCATTCTGTTTTAGATAGTGAACATAACTTCCTTATTAAATAATAATAATGAATAAATGTGCACGTACGGGTGTGTAATACATACTTTATATGGGATAATCAGTCGATCTCTAATTCCTATCGAAAAACCGGCACCAGCTAACAATTGTTTTGGCCAATGAACGTGACGCCGGAACGGATTGCATTCATTAGCCGGAGTACCACTGTATTCAGATTTTGGTGCAGTATAGAGGCGTACCAAATTCTCACACAGAGCATATTGATTGAGAGACACGAAGTGTAACCGCCTTGCGTCCAGAGCTCACACCACATGTCTACTCTGTAAACAAATACAGCACAGCCCAGCTTCTAGCTACCTGATGTCATGGCTAGCAATAGTGCTAAGGAAAGCCAGAGCTTGAAGACCTTCTTCCTACTCCAGGGCCATAGGGCCACCCCACTCCTCTGCTGGTCCCTGCTATGTTTTTGTGTGTGAGCAACCGTAGTACTGTGCCATTGCCTACCTAACGGTGCCAGGGCCAGGGAAGCACTCACTTCCGTTTGGGAACACATCAGGCTTCCCAGTGAAATATGTAAACTAACAAAGACAAGTGGATAAGAGGAAAGCAGTGTGCCAGCATTGTTCACTGGAGATGAGGGATTCTTTTAGCAGTAGGTCCAACTTGTTAACTCATTTGAATAGAGCACCACATGAATGTGAATATTAGTGCAGCATAGAAAAAAAATACTCAGGGCAACTGTGGCTACAGATGTAGATCACCTGCTTACCAGTGACTGTGAAGGGACTGAATAATCGATTCAGTGGAAAGCACTTTGAGGTGACTTGGGTGTCATGGAAAAATCTATAGTAATAATAATAATAATAATAATAATAATAATAATAATAATAATAATTGTTGTTATAATAATTATTATTATTGTTATTGTTGTTGTTATTGTTATTGTTATTATCATCATCAAATTTGGGCAACAAAAACGTGAATTCAGTTTGAAATTCCTCACTGTTTAAAACATCAAGAGTCCATTGAAAAGGAAAGAGTCTGCATTAAAACACTTCATGATGATGGATGATCTTTGAGACAAATAGGACAGGTTGTCTAATAAAGTTGTTAAGCATTGCATAAACAAAAACACACTAAATAGAATAACAATTTGCGGTAACATGCACATGTGAATTGTGGTTGCAGTGATAAATGGCGGACAGCCTAGACTTTAATGACAGCAGAGGGAAAGGGTTTTCTATGTTGTTCATTCAAATGCTTGTGCCAATTTGTGTTTCCAGAACAGCTGATAAACATTATCTGTAACATACAATTAACTGGATTCACAACACAAAACCGCTAATTCTCTCAATTGTGAATATAGGACCAGACAGGGCAACAGATTGTTGTAACAAATGACTTTTAATGTCTTGCATTTACATGGACATCAGCAAACCATTAATCAATAATATAGAATAGTGTAACAGTAAAATGATTCTGGTCATCAGCTGCATATTGGCTTTCATGTAATAACCATACCCCACCACAGAAGCAATTGGCAAAACTACAAAAATAAACATTTAAATCCTCTTAAAATATGCCTGATGTGTGGCTTTACTGATGAATCTGTTTAAGCCTGAACACATATGGATCATATGGTAACACCAGATGGATGCTGTCTCATGATCAGAATACATATCATGCTCAACAAGTTTTTGTGACAGCTCTCTTCAGGTTCTACCTTGATGTACTTCACCAATATTGGATGGTCTGATTAAAATGTGCTTTGATTTCCCTGATAATGTGTTTTGTAGACCTAAGACAAAATCATGCGCTCGTCCCATGTTGCTCTACAGAAGTCATGCAGGCATGACTACCTCTGAAGCTGGGTCAAAGATGGCAGAATTGAAATAGCATATATACACACATACACCTTGTATGCCTACAGGGTAAAATTGTTTTGTCAAAGTTGCTGCTGTCTTTGTGTCTCCACCATGTGAACATGCTGCTCCTCCTGCTGCTGCTGCTGCTATTTTTATTGTGTGGGTTTTGAGAGGTCTAGATCACCCTACCAGATCATGGAAGCTCTGTAGAGACTCCACCACCACTGGAGAAGGAATGCACATACACGTAGCGCTATGTAACATTATGGTGGGGGTGGTGATAAGAGATCTGATGAAAAGACAAAACACTGGCACTGCAGCATACTAAAAGCTCTCTGATCCTCTGTTAGCTAATGGGGAAGTGGGATGCATTCACATTCAGTTGCAGTAGACGGTAGAGAAATGAGGAAGGACGTGGAACAACTATTTCAGGTCAGACTTAAATCTAGCGAGTCTCTGCTGTTAATGATCTTTCAAATCCTGTCAATGATTTTTCAGAACTTTGTATCCAAAGTGACTGATTTTACAAAGTTGATTTTAAGTTTATACCAAGATACTCTGATGGGTCAAAGGCATATCTGTGGAATTTTATATTTATTAGGACACATTGAACACTAGAGAACATGTCGTTTTAGTTAGTTTTTTAGTTTTAGTTGGCATGTAGTTTGTGGACATTTGTTTAACCGTCTTACAGAGACATGTTAAATTGTGACACAAAATACCTTAAATTAAACCTTTACATTCAAGTGTATAACACATGAAAAAATGTATAAATTCATACAAAGATAATCCAGTTTGTACAAGTGGACCTTTTTGCAGTGGGATTAAAACATAGGATTTAAAATGGACAGTTCTGTGATTTTGTGGGAAACTGGCTGATTAGAAATATATTTGTTTCTTTTTTAGTTTAGGTGTTGCCAAGCAAAGAAACTGCTCTTCCACATCATAATTACATTTTTTCTCTTTTTGTCTTACTAACAAAATTACATATCATGGCTAGAAAAATGGGTTTCCTGGTATTATGTAGGATTTCGTTTTTGCATAGATGAGTATTTTTTTTTCTTTTTCAATGAATATTAAAAGTTGCAAACAAGTGGATTTTGAATTTTATCGAGCATGAAAGATTTCCAGAAGAAAAAATATTTCTTGATTTTGACATTTTTCAGAAAGCAGTAATTATTATTCAGTATAAAATATATTCAGTTCATTTGATATTTTGCCCAGCAATAGGCTATTATGATGCATGTACATTGCTTTGGCTTGTGACTCATTCAATGACTTGTATTAAATAGATGAAAATTAGAGAAGATGAGAGATAAAAGGGCTTGTGTTTTCACTGACCTGTTAATGTGTCATATGTTTGAGGATGGTCCATTAAATATGACTGTATATTTTGCGTGTCCTCTAAGGGCTGTGTCAGTGGTGGCCACATAATGATGTTGTCACGTATGACCTGAAGTAATTACTGCCTCACGGTGACAGCAAACCCCAGAGACATCTCCCCACTGTGTCTGTTCTCCTGGGACTCAAGCGACTGTGCTTGTTTTAATTCATTGGATTTTCACAGCTGTCACCCAGAGGGAATACTTAGCAGAGTAATATGAAGACGATGAGGGGAGACGAGTTCAGCGGACTTTTGAGACGGCAGACAGCCAAACATGTGCTAGCATGCAGCACATACAGATACAAGATGTCTCCAAGCTGCCAGTGTCAGCCTCCAGCCTGGCCGCATGTCAGGAGACAGTTGCTGTCCCCAGTGTCACACAGTGACATGTTCTTCACATCATGACACAGTGCATGTGTCCAGTAACTCAGGGCTTTGTTTACCAATACCCCAAACTGAGTAGCCCTTTTGATGAGCTGAGGTCAATGTCCACAAACTGGATTA
>JAQQAE010018978.1:0-11050 GCA_029823295.1 Pseudamia nigra | reverse complement strand
ACTTGCACATCTGTGAAGGCAACATTAATGCCTAAATGCACAAACAGGTTTAGGAGCAACATATGCTGCATCCAAGCAACGTCTTTTTCACGGACGACCTGATTATTTCAACAGGACAATGTCAAGACACATTCAACAGCGTGGCTTCACAGTAAAAGAGTGGGGGTCCTAGACTGGACCCCTGCAGTCCACACCCGTCTACCACTGAAAATGTGTGGCGCATTATGAACCATATAATACAACAACAAAGACACTGGGCTGTTGAGACACTGATGTCGTGCAACAAGCCTGAACGGGATAGAAATCACCGACAAAGCCTCAGCAGTTAGCGTCCTCACTTCCTCAACCAGGGGCGAACGACCCACTCTATCGTCCAGCTTCTGAGTGACTGAACACGTCTGATCCACATTATCAGTAGCGGGTCGAGCAGAACCAGTTGGAAAACGTGCTCGAGGACTGGAGTGAGGCAGCCCTGTCCGCACTTCAGTGTTGTTAAAAGGAAACATGACGCTGTCCCAGCTCTTCTGGAATATGTTGCAGACATCAAATTCAAAATGAGTGAATATTTGTAAAAAAAAAAAAAAAAGTTTATCAGTTTGAACAGTATGTACCTTGTCTTTGTAGCGTGTTCAGTTGAACATAGGATGGAAAGGATTCGCCGATCATTCCATTCCGTTTTTTTTATATGTTTTACACAACGTCTCATCTTCATTGGAACGAGGTTTTGTATATGAACAGAAATTCTGAAGGGAGACCTGTCTTTAATGCGTTTCTTTAACCTGTTATTTAAACTATGCTTTTCCTCTTCTCTACTTCCTTGAAGCACATTATGTCGGCGACTGTTCCGCTATGAGGCAAATTGGTGTCAGTGCACCACGAAGACCCTGATCTGTTCAACCCCTCTCCATTATTCGCTCGCAACCCCAATGATCCGACAATTTGCAGCTCGCGCTACCGTTGCTCTCAGCGGGAGTCGCTGAGGATCGGAGCATCAGCTAAACATAAATGGAAAGTCAAAGAGGGGAGGCGGTAAAACGAATGGCCACACTCCGCCTCCCTCCCAATGCACCAGAGAGATGAATCACCGCTAATTGACATTTAGAGGCTTGTGGCATTTGCCTGTTTATGTGGAACATCACCATGTAGACGGCGTGTGGTGTGAACGTGACGACTATGCCGAAGGGGCGCGCACTCATCCACATCAGCATCCAAACCTCATCCTCAGCCACATCTGGCCTGATTCGGGGGTTATTTATGTCAGCGTTCATCAAGTGACTCCGAACAGCTGTTCAACACTAAAACCACGAGAATGGGCACGTCAACACAAGCTGCTCTTGAAGAATTTTACAAATAAATCATACTAATGAAACTGATTTTTCCTCCTCATCTGCTGACTATTCATAGCTTTCAACAACATCCAGTGATCCATAAACGTCAAGATGCTGCCGAATATTAAATCTCAGCTACATCACCAGGTTTGAACACTGACAGGGAGGTTTGAATGGATGACATATCAATTAGATAGATCAATAGATAGATAGATAGATAGATAGATAGATAGATAGATAGACTTCATTGATCTCACAAAAAGGGGGCTTTGGGGGGGTACAATAAGAAGAGAAAGAAAAAAGCACAGTTTCCAGAATTGGGCTCAGAAGTGAGCAAAATTACAGACACGTAGGAAAAAAAACCCTCTTATTGCACATTTAGTTTCTTCATATTAACAAAGCAGGTCAGAGAGAGTTGGGGTGTGTGTGTAAAATGTGCATATGGTCAATGGATGCATTGTGTGTTTTCAGTTCTGATAGAAAGTCAAGAATCCTTCCTCAGTGCACATTGTCCAGATGTTCGGTTCTATGGTGGTTCATCATGGCCACGTGTGTCCATAGAAAAGTTCACCTTGACAACAGTCACGAATCCTCTCCCCAGTGCACTCGTCAGATGTTAAGTTCCATGATGCCCCACCCTGGCGGCAACATGTCCTTCAGAAAGTTCATCCTGCTCCCAATCAGTATGTTTATGAAAAAGCGGGGGAGATTCCACACAGCGTGTTCAAGGCCACGAGGGATCCAAAAAGACAAAACAAAATGAACTGGCTGATATCACCACTGCCATGAAACAAACACATACGACATAGAAGCTAGATCACTGCTGAGCTGAACATCTAACTCATACATGAAACTGCAACTGATACTGTGTTAGAAATAAAAATTTAGGAGTTATTGTGGATGGTAGAGTAACCTGGAAGCCGTGCACAAACAATGACAAAATGAGAATATGCAAATCTATTACAATATGACACCGAACTAATGAGGGTCCCAGACATAGAGACACTTACACTCTAAAGAAACACTATTAAACTTAAAGTAAAATTTATCAAGAGCCACAAAAATATTTATCGCGGTGGAGGGGTTTGTGTGCCTGACTGATCCTCGGGGCTTTGTTGTCAGGGGTGATTCACCTCTGGCAGGGTCTCCCAAAGCAAATTGGTCCTAGGTGATAGGTCGGACTACGTCTGATTCAGAAGACCCTTATGACTATGTCTTCCTGTGGGCCCCCCACCGGGGGTCCGGCGCTGTGTGGTTTGGGTGGCAGCTGAAAGCAGAAGCCTGGGTGGACCAATCCCTGGTTGCCAAAACTAACTGCAACTGGGAGGAGGCCCTGGGGCAGACCCAGGACGTGCTGGAGGAGCCATGGAATGCCTGGGGGTCCCCCCAGAGGAGCTGGAGGAGGTGGCTGGGGAGAGGGAAGTCTGGGTCTTCTCTGCTTAGGCTGCTGCCCTGCGACCTGACCAGGATCAGCAGAAGATGATGGACATATGATGCACATTTTTGATGGCAATGTGTTAGAAATGTATTATTACTTTATTCTTTTTTTGAATTTCATGTATTATTTTTGTCATTTATATTGAATTTGTTTATGAACTTGCTAATTAGTGGGATTGCTGAGTCATGCATCAATCCCACTATTGTCTTCAGCTTTAATATTCTTCCACTCCTGTACATTTTTTTTGTCATGTAACTACTCCTACATTTTTTGTCAGATTCAAACCGTTCAAACTTCACATTGTTCATCTTTTTCCGTTCATCTCTGCTGTTGCATTTCATAATTCTAACCTTTATCATTTTTAAAATATTCACCTTTTTTGACCATTTTTTCCCATAGGAAATGAATGGAGAATTCTCATGGAATGTGTGGTTACCACGGCAACGACAGCGCTTTGCTATTTTGATTACGACTCCACTGAATAGTTCATTTAACGCTCGCACTTTTCCTGTTTATCTATTTTGACTCAGCGATCTCTTCAGAGATTGACAATTTTTTAGTTTTTTTTACTCGTTTTGTTGATTACTGTAATTTTGTTCATTTACTTGATTACATTGTACATGAACGTTCATTTTATTGATCACTTTTGTTAATTTTGTAAATAATTTATTTATTTCTATGTTCATTTGTCATTTTATCGATCAGTTTATTTATTTTTCCAAAATTTTGTTCATTTTTTCAGATCGTTTTAGTTGATTATTATAATTTTGTGGATTATTTTTGTTACTCTGTTTCATTAAGTCATATATGTTTGTTCATTTTATTATTTTGTATATATTGAGGATCACGTCCTTCAGTCTGGTCTTAATCTTGTTTATTATTTTATTTACTTTTGTTCATTACTTGATTATTTTGTTAATTCTGTGTGTTTTCCATTTTTTTTTCACATTTTCATCCAGCTCATTTTGCTTCCTGCTGATTTAGTTTTTATTTTGTTGCCACAGGAGCCGTCGGGGAGGAGCCCCATGTGGCCCTAGAGCCGCAGGTTGAACACCCCTGGTGTTGAGGTTCATAGCAGAACTTAAAAAAAAACAAATATTGATCTAAAAGTCCTGCAAACTGTTTGCAAATCATGTGCTTGTTCATTTACTGTAAATACATTGAAACGGAAAGATTTCAGAGATGATTTTACTATGAAATCTATTTGTAAAGTGAAAACCAGAAGATGTTCAAGAAGACGGACAGAAAATGCTCAAACTGGACAAAACACAGACACAAACGAATGTTAAATGTCATCGTTTGTCTCTTCTTTAAATTATTATTACTGTCGTCTTCACACCTGAAAATGAGCCCAATAAATAAGAATCGACTAACAACCATTGAATTTCTCAAAATAATCCGTTAACGGATCTGCAAAATCTATTATTTCCCAGAAAAGTACTTGCAGACTTGAACATTATTGGAGCCATTTCTGGTGTTTAATATCATATGAAGAACATTAATTACTTTCAGTGTTTACTAACTACTAACCAGTGATGCACAAAGTAAACAGAGACGGAACTCAACTAAAAGTACTGTTATATCGTAATTTTAATGACTCAAGTAGAAGTAGAAGTAGTCATAAAAATAAGTACTTGAATAAGAGTAAAATAAAATGCCATATGCCACATGTTGAATTTATTACAACCTCATATATTGCATCTCAGCAGGTTATTTATCTTCAGATACTAACAATGTAAAGGTCACATTAAGTGTCATTAGTACAACGTCTGAATACACAAATACATTTATTGCTTCACGTGTTGTTTATTTACCTGGTTATTTTGATGAATTTACTCATTTTGTTGCATATCTTGTTGAATTTGTTCATATTTGTTTGTTCACTCGGTCACTTTGTTGACTTTCACCTGTTTTACTGCCCGTTTAGTTGATTTTAGGTGCGATTTCACTGGCTGTTTGGTTCATTTTTGTTAATTAACTTGATAACTTTGTCGATTTTATGCTCTTTTTTTGTCATTTATTTTCTAGTTTTCGTTCATTTTTCTCCCACTCACTGAGCTGTGGCCAAATGCAACAGAGTGGAAGTTTTTTCATGACAAATGTGAGTAAAAGTAAAAGTACTCTTCAAAGCATCTACCCTCAGAAGTATATTTTTCTTACAAAAATGACTCAAGTATGTGTAAAGCAGTAAATGTACTCGACTACTACCGAGCTCTGGTATTAACTGGAAACCAGAATTAAATAACTGATTCCCAACACCATTATTACTATGAACTTGATAAATAACAGGAGGTGCAGCTCAAAGCTCAGAAACATGCATTAGGTTGTTTTTCCAACATCAGTCATTCTTATTAATAATTAATACAGCCTAGAGTGTGCGTGAAGCTCCGTGTTTCATGCTCCTACACTGTCCTGGTTTCTTTATCCTGCACCTCTTTGACACGTCACACGTTTGGAAATGTTTCATATTGTGCGGCCACGCGAACACAGACGGCGCATCCACTCCTTCAACCGCCTCCCTGCAAACACCCGCATTCTCATACAGTCATATGCAAAAACCTGTGGATTTCGAAGCATGTCCTGTGTGATGATGAATCTTTTCATCTGTGCGTCTCCACGCTAGAATGAATACTCAACACTTTCAGGTGCACAGATGCAATCTACCCACCAAATGAGATGCGTATTCTGAATGCATCGCATACAAATTCAAAGGAAACCTAAATGTGATGAATATATGCATATCTTGTGTCTTAAAGGAGAAAAAATGTTAAAAAATAAGGTTTTGTGGTGATTATTTGCGAAAAAAAACCCATTCGTACTGGTGGCAACGTCAAATATTCAGAGCTTCTGTTGATTATTTTTGCATTGATCAGAGGAAAGACGGGTTCCGTTTGCAGTGATGGGGGTCACGACGGAGACGGTGTGACCCCTGGATTCACGGCGTGACCCCTGGATTGAGGAGCCGTGGTGGGAGGCAGCTCCGGGCGGAGGCTCGGATGCCAGCGGGACAGTCGGAGGCCACAGTCGGCCCCGAACTGCATCTCACAGCCTGTTGTTAACTTGTTCTGTAGCCTAAGGCACATACTGTACGTCTTGAAATTGCAGCCGCATTAAATATTTACATTGCAGCCCATATATCGATCATATGCACATCCACTCACATCCTCTTTTTTTTCCTACAGGCGGTACAGAACATAAGCGGTTGGATTTCTTGTAAAATTTCTTTTCTCCTCACACGAAAACCTGCATTTTTTATTTCTTTATGGACCATCCAGTGTGATGGGTTGATGCATTTGTTTGCATCACGAAACCCAGAAAAAAAAAGTCAACCATGGTGTGAAAAAACAAACAAAACATTGTTTTATCAACATGTTATATACATGGACAAATAATGCACGGAGCTTTTCTCAGCCATTCATCTGAATCTGCCTGAAAACCCTCACTTTGCCTCACGTCTGTCGGTCGCCTCAGCCTGAGGCCTGGGCGCCGCCCACTCCGACTCAGGCTGAGATGATTGACAGCTCTCGACATGGGTCCGTTCCATAGTGTGTATATATAACTGGACAAAGTGAGCGTGACGTCACCCATTAGTTTGTGAAGGGTTGTTTTGAGGTCAATCAGGTTGTCATTTCCTGGACGACATATTGGAGCCAAAAACAGGATGTGACCATATTTGGGTGAACGGCAGCGGGGCTTACGAAGCGTCCATGCCAGGGGACTCATGGGAAGCTAATACATAAACACTTACCCACAGCTGCAGTCGAGTGTATGTCATTTATAACTATGACTATATTGAATAAATAGAAGATGTGAAGGTCCCAATCGGTCCAACTTCACTCGCGAGCTGTTACTATAACAACATGTCAATCAAACCCCAGCACGGCAGTGATTTGTTGGATTATTATTATTGTTGGATAAGTTAAAGATGGATCATCATGTTACTTATTAGAGGCTCTAAATAAAACGTTTGAGACCATAATGAACCATAAAAAAATGTATTTGCTTAGTTTTTTCAGATAGAATCACACATATCTCTGTGGGGAAAAAAGCTTCTTGGAGCCGGACGATCGGTTCCCCAGTGGCCAAGCGGTGGAATTACAACTTAAAGTTACTTCCACATTGGCCTCAGTGAACAACCCTGGTCGTTGCCCCTTGGTTCCTTCACACCAGTCCCTGCAAAATTCACAAATCTGATTGGTCTGATTGGGTTATCACTCAGAAAAACAACCAATCAGCACAAGGGGCAGGAAGGGACTTTTTTCTGCCTGAGTTCAGAGAAGGTCAGATGAATCAGCAAAGAAACCTTGAGAGGGATTTTGAAACTTAAAACTGCATTTATTCCAGAAACTTTATTAAGAATTATGCCAGAAAGATGCATATGTTTCCTATAACGCAGGTTGCAAAAGACAATGAGTGATTACAGCAAAACACAAAAACAAGACAGTGTAGATCATGTTTCCTTATTAGTGATGGTAACATTTTGCTTTAAGTGGCATTATCACATTTGACAGCGTCTCTATGACCTTTGACCCTGAGGCTGCATTCACACCGATCCTGTGCAATCAAACCCTAGTTTGTTTGCTTGCAAAGTGTGGTTTGTTTGGGCCGGTGTGAACGCACATCAAACTCCGGTCTCGGTCCGCTTCAAGTGACCCAAAGGCAGGAAGCAGTCGACAACGCAAACACGACCACAACAAGTGTGGCTGTCGCACGGTCGCCTGGAGAAATGGGCCGTGGTCAGATGTGGAATGAGGACGAGGTAGAAGCTCTGACAGAAATATGATTGTATGAAAAAAATATGACAACTGCTGGCAAGCGCTCACAAAAACAATGAAGTGTGAAACTAATTAGTGTGAAAATGGAGGCTGTGGGATTCACCTCGACAGTAGAGCAGTGATGTGCAAAGGTGAAAAAACCCCAACAATATGTATAAAAATATATGACATGCTTAGATGAAGTGTCAGTTCAGGAGAAGAAAAGAACAAATTTCCTTGGTTTGAAGAACTGGATGCCATTCTTAGCACACAGTCAAAAGGTTTGGTTCCTTTGACAAAGCGCACTGTGAAAGAAAACTCAGAATGTTTCAACCCCGCTCGTCGCAGGTCTACTGTACGAGGAGGTGTGAAAACCACCTGACACGCTGCGAAAGGCATTAGCGTTGTGGCAGGATGGGTGTCAGCAGAAGACATGATGCAGCGGTTGTCTGGTGTCACCGGCACAGGCAGCAGACAGCCTTCATGGGCAGTGTCAGGTTTACTTAAAAGTCATTAATTCAACAGCTGTTTTAAAAGAAATTTTAAAAAATGCACTGGTAATTAGTCACACAGCCCCAGTGTGTAATGACATTAAGGCCTAATTTGGAAAATCCAAACAAAATGGGAATTTTTTACGACCTTTATCCAATCTGGAGCGTTGACTGACGTCCGTGACAGCAGCGGGTTGTGATGACAGGAGCTGTTATGAAAAAGCCCCATTTCAGTTTGCGTCACACCACCAATTAACAGACCTGACTGATCCCAAACACGCTACAAGATGCAGCTGCGTGTTTCCTGAAAATCACAAATACTGTTCCTGAAAGAGCCATTCGTCGGATGAAATTAGACTCATATGTGCTTTTATTTTGGTGTTCATCCATGAGTGAAACAGCATCTGTCCTGGCGGAACCTGCAGGTACAAGGGCCAACTGGAGATCACTCCATTCAATCACTCCTCTGTCCTCCAGCTTTAGTGTTTCAGGTGGAACTGTGAGATGAGGTGCCACTATGTCTTACCAGGAGACAGCTGTCGAGGGTGCAGAGCAATCAGGCATAAATTAAGCTTAAGGCCTGCAATATAATAATGTGAACTGTTAACAAGGGAGGGAAGAGGAATGAAAGATTCTTGCAGGAAACATTTTAATCACTGTTACTTGGTGCTTTGTAGCTTGTGGCATTTACAGAAATGTTATATTAAGAATTCTAATATAAGGATGAATACATTTCCACCTGATTAAAGAAGAAGAGGAGCAGTGGGAGGATAGTAATGACATACAGATGAGGGATGAGGGCTGTTATATGATCTGATCTAATAAGACAGATGGATGGATGGATGGATGATTGGACAAATGGATGGATGGACGGATGGATGGACAAATGGATGAATGGATGGATGGATGGACGGATGGATGATTGGACAAATGGATGGATGGATGGATGGACAAATGGATGAATGGCTGGATGGATGGATGGATGGATGGATGGTTGGACAAATGGATGGATGGATTGATGGACAAATGGATGAATGGCTGGATGGATAGATGGACAGAGGGATGGTTGGACAAATGGATGGATGGATGGATGGATGGATGGAAGGACAAATGGTCAGACAAGTGGACAGATGGACAGATAGATGGATGGTTGGACAAATGGACGGGCAGATGAATGAATGGATGGATGGATGGATGGATGGATGGATGGATGGATGGATGGACAGGGCACAAAACAGATAGATGGACAGACAGATAAACAAATGAATGGATAGGTGGATAGACAGATAGGATGGTGGAAGGATGAAGCACAAAATGGATGGAGGGATAGATGGATGGATGGATGGATGGATAGACAGACGGGCAGATGAATGGATGAGTTAATGGACAAATGGATGGATGAACAGGGTGAAAAATGGACAGATCTACATGAACCCTATTGTTTCTGTTTATTACTTTATTTGTATTTATTTGACTTTCTGTGTCAGTCACATAATCCATGTTACCGAGAAGCTTAAAGTGCACTTATTGTCTTATGACCAGAAAATGATTTAGCTTTATGGATCCCCATCTATTGATGTACGAGCTCCTGCATGTAACACTCTATAAAACACACCCAGTGTTTCATTACGTTGCTCGCTCTTTACATTTTATAGGTGGAATCTGAGTGATAAGTGGCTGTGGCATGTGTGATCAATCACCGTGGGCTTTGATAGATTTCACGCAGCGTCGTCGTTAAACAGGTCAACACCCATTACAGTCTGACGGCTCCTGACATTCACACGACGGGGAAAAAAAAATCATCATTCTTCCTATGTGACACAAAGGAGACGAAAAAAAAAAGGCCTAGAGTGGGTCTGAGTGAGTGAGTCTCATCCGCCACACCGGGGGCTGAATTACCGCTAACTGGCATTTGACAGCTCATAATCATGGCATTTCGCGTTGGCTTTTCAGTAACAGGACACTGATAAACAATGCGGTGCACGGAGGGGAAGGAAAGAGGAGATTAGTTGTCACAAGGATGGCTTTGGTTTCACAAACACAGTCACCGTTCTCTGGCAGCCGCCAGCTCCTGGCACTGGCATCCGCGCCAGTGGATTTTTTAACCACAAAGATACTAATGCAGCTGAAATTAATTCCACAATGAAAACCATTTGAGAAATTCACCCCAATCATCGGAGTCTGATGAAAAGCAGAAAATTGCAGACTCAGTCAATCTAATTTTGTGCTAGGATGATTCCGTTCAAACGCCGCCGCATTATCCACCGCCTCTTTTCCCATATTGGATCACTTCATCAATTGTATATTTTCTGGGACAGAAGTGGAGCTAATTATCTAAGCAGTCAAAGGATGGTAGGAATTCCATGGAGTCACTGTTCTAATATGTTAAGAGAATTCAAAAGATGAACTTACGTGCAGGCGAATGTGGTTTTCGCAACAAAGTGAATGTGAAATGAGCTTTAATTAGGAACCAGGATTACATTCGGGGGCTGCGCTTGCCTTATAATGATTGGCAGCATCAGCAAACATCTTTAATCTCTAATAATATTTAGATCAGGTGCTTTTGTTTGGAAACTTTCCTGACAGTACTGTATGTACGAGAAATATGACTATGAATATGAATTAAAAATGTGTTTCTTTGTATTTAGTGCAGAAAAAACAGGGGGAAAAAAGTGCCTATGCAGGGAGAAATCGTCGTTTTGTTGCACATCAGGGACCTTGAAGCGGCTCAGGATCGGCCTTTCTTCTCAGTCGTTTCCACGTTAGAAATATATGAACATGCATGGTGACATTTGGAGAAATTTAAATGCGGAATGTCGCGTATGCAGCGACGAGAAGATAAATGTCGTCCGGTGGGATGTGTTTATATTACTGATCTCTGTCGTCTGCCACCTCCACGCAAACACGTTTTACATGTTCAAGTCTCAACACACCTGCAAAAGTAAGACATTTATGTACGTGACTCAAGGGCGTAGGTTTGCATAGGGACGGTAGGGACAAAACACTACCAACTTTTCAGGAGGCTCAAATTGTCCCCAC
>JAQQAE010018977.1:0-11050 GCA_029823295.1 Pseudamia nigra | reverse complement strand
TTCCATGATGCCCACCATGGCGGCAACATGTCCATTAGAAAGTTCAGCCTGCCCCCCCATCAGAGTGTTGATGAAAAAGCAGGGAAAAGGTGATAAGGGGGTCTTCCTCCAAGCAGCGTCTACTCCACGGAGAGATTACACACAACCTGAAGGCCATGACAGGGAGTAGTCTGAACTGTGGGTTGTGAATTCCTGCTGGACATGTTGAGACAAAAGTAAATATATAAGCAGAAGCTGCAAAGGTCTGACTTTGCATAGGAGTGGGTCTGTCAGACTTGTCAAACAAAGCCCAACATAGAATCCATCAAAGCCTTCTGTTTGCCTTAATATCTTATGTGAAAAAAAAATGGACTCGAGCACTTACTAGAGGATTCAGCATTGGCTTTGTTGCACGGCACTGATGCTTGTCCACTGCATTGCATGAATGCATTGAAACAACGCATTAGTGAGTGTGTGCTGTAATCGAAGCTAAAAGTGATCCAACAAATGAAGAGTGCATAAAATGTATAAAACTATTCTGTGAATAGATTACAACTGCAAAATTATTCAAATCACAATATCAGCATATCAACCTATGCAGTCACAAAAGGTTGCACTTGGATTTGGTGTGATTGCAGAAATGGAAACTGTATAACTGCATTGTGATATCTTATTTTGATGTAATGACAGAAACAGGCCCTGTGTAAAACACGCAAAATGAAAGTTGTGTTTTTTTTTTGCTGTATTAACATTGTTGTGCTCCATAGAAAAAAAATACACATTTCAAATGCATATCATTTTTGTAGATATTCCTTGATAACCAAGCACATAATGTAGCTCACTGTAATCACAATATGACTTTGACAGATAATATGACTATAAATTTCAGCTTATTATTACACCCACAAAAACAAAGAATAACTATACATTAACCAAAGTCTGAACACATTTCCAACCAAAGAATCTCAGATCCTACATGGATATATTGCTGCAAAATCAACAAGTATTTTCAGGACTCACAGAACTCTTAAATCTGATCTAAAAAAAAATCTAATTCTTACTACAAGATTGATGCTGTACTTTAGCCACAAAAATGCATCTGTTTTTATTGTCTTCGAGGCGGCCAGTTGTCTGTTTGATTCTGATAGGTTGATGAAAAGTTTATGTGATTTCTTCTCTTCTTAGAATCAAGATCACAGGTGACCCATTTATTTTGATCTGCTCTGGACAAATTCCATATAACACTTTACGCTCAGAAAAAACAAAATAAATTAACACTGCACACATAAATTGAAATCTTACATTGCTGCAGTATGTGGTAAAATTTCATATATACACCATTAGTGGCAGTAAGTCAGGGAACAGCGGTGCAAATGATCCTCCTGTGGTTTACTGAGTGTTTGTTGGCTGTAGATTTTAGAGAGTCGATTACCATGATGCCAGCTCGTGTGGCACTGCCAGTGAACACAGGTGTGCGGTTTCCAGGAAAACCACTGAATACAGCAGTGTTTTTCTGCTGGTAGGTTGTGGAAAATAAATTAAAAATGGCTTTGGAGATATTGTATTTTACTGTCTTTACTGTATACTTTGACAGGTTCATGATGCTGAGTCTGGAGTTTCACCATTCTTGTCGGTATGACTATGTTGAAGTCAGAGATGGCGACAGCATCCGTTCACGTGTTATTGGTCGATTCTGTGGGAACAACCGACCTTTACCTGTTCAGAGCTCTGGCAACAGTTTACACATACTCTTTGTGTCTGATGGATATAAGAACTTTGATGGTTTCTTCGCCACTTTCCAGGAGAGCTCAGGTATGTGAACTACTACTGATACTACAATACTACACAAGGACCTCTGAGGTGTAAAGAATCATAATAATATGGCAAACATATTCCAGGCATGTAGACACAAAGTAAGGGGTCCTGTACTGTAATCTCCCTCTTCCTCATACCTTCATAAAAATGGCAGTCTGCTACTCTGAGAGCAGATGAAGTTCTGTGAGAGAATTTCCACCTACTGGTGAAAGACCGGTGAAAACCTATTGTTGACCCTCCAAAAACACAGAACTCTGCAATGTCACAGTCTTTATTGATTGAATAATTAAAAATGTTGCGTGTAGTCCCTTTAAAACTAATAAAATGCTTTCTTTGCCACAGGAAAGAGATTTATCAGTCAACACCAGCTAAATGTCAGAATATTATCAGAAGACTTTCCTGGAATTACTTGAAAACTGTGACCTTTAAACTCACACCCTAATAAAACAGTTTATAATTTGAAGATGCACTGTGTAGGATTTAGTGGCATCTAATGGTGAAATTAGAGTGCAAAAAACTCAACACCCTAAAATGCAAAATACAGAAAACACCCCTGAAAACCGTACATTAATATATGTACGTAGTTTATTCCACAACCCCAATTCCAATACAGTTGGGACATTTCTCCCCAATAAAGTTGGGACATTTCTCCCCTGTCCCTTTTAACAACTGGTCTCCTCATTTACCAGGCATTTACAGACAGTTGTTAAAAGAAGAGAAGATGCTGCAAAACTGTGAACTTCACCCTGTTCTGACTACTTTGAAATGTGTTGCTGCAATAATTCGAAATGAGCCAATATTTTTCATGAAATGGTAAAATATCTCAGTTTCAACCTCTGATACAGTATGTTGTTAATATTTTATTGGAAATAAAATTTGAGATTTGCAAATCATTGCTGTCAGTTTTCATTTATATTTTACACAGTGTCCCAACTTTGTTGGAATTGAGTTAGTGAATAGTGACTATGTATGAGTATAATGCTGAATATCATATCTCTTTTTGCATACTGATCTCTTTAAATTTTAAACCCTGCACATTTAATGAATCACAGACAATGACTCTGTTTGGAGTACGGGGCCAGATAGCAAACAACAGGAAAATCCACAGCACTAAGTGGCCTGAGGATAATAAAAAGCCTTTTATAGTGCATATTTGACACCTACTGACTATGTGCTAGAGCAGCTAACAGCCTGGAAAAGTGAGAAAACGAGGACCAACCAAATGATCCTAACTGTCCAGAAATGGCCTCAGCAAAGCCAGATCTAATAAAAATAAAAAGAGGCGCTCTGTACAGAAATGATTTAGAAACAGAAAGTGACATCAACAGCTTTGACTATGAAACTGTATGTAACATTGTAACACTTGAAACACTGCCTTCTGTCCTGTTCTGCCATACATGTATGTTTACAGCCTGCAGCTCCTCTCCATGTCTGCACGATGGGACTTGTATCCTGGACACTTCTTACACTTACCACTGCGCGTGTCTGGCTGGCTACACAGGCAAGAGGTGTGAAAATGGTGAGTCTATAATGTAACTGAAATAGCTTTATGATCATCAAGGAAAAATGCAGATATTTGAGACTTTTGAGAAAACATCACGGACTGCATTTAAAAAGCCTGTGACTTCTAATTACAAGCTGAAAAAAATAGTCTTCATGGTGCCACGAGGGCATAACTGCAATTTTCCATCTCATCACGTACTTGTTTGACCAGCGTACCCTGCTGCGTTAACACTTATGAAATCCTAGAATTATCTGACTCGGTTTCATCTGAATTTAGACACACCTAGTTATGGTGTAGCTATCGAATGTTAACTTAATCCAAATGTTTTGTTTTTTTCTTGTTGCTGTTGTTGCCCAAAATGCAGGCAATGATTCAATGTCACAAGGGAGCGTGGTCTGTGGTTTGGACAAGTTTCAGACCAGCTGCCTTCCCCATTTGTGGCTGTTCTCATCTATGTCTTTGGCCACTCAACTCTTTAAAAGTTACAGTATGAATTAAGTTTTAGCAGATGGACTGTAAATACCAATCATAATCTAAATCATATATAATATACTGAATGTTATTATATCTTGAGTTTAAACAACACCAAACCAAGTATCAAAGGACACTAAGAAACAACAAACAATTCAATTACAATAAGATTAAGTATATATTACATCCCTTTGGTTCTGGTAATGTCAACAAACCACACTTTTTTAAGACACCCAGTGTTTATTCGTTTTCCACCAGCGCACTGGCAGAGCTCCAGTCCATCATGGGGGTAGTGGTCCCGCAGGGTGTGGTTAGGCTGTATTTTGCAAACACACACAAGGTCTTTTATTTATTGGTACCAGGACCCTAACTCTCACTGTTGTACCCACTACATCTCCCATAAATCCTGCCGAAATGGACTTCTCGACCACCCCCTCCTTGACTTTTTCTCGTGGTGTCATTTTCAGAGCTAAATTCAAGCCTATAAAACTAATGGTGAAACAACTGTGCTTCTATAGCATGATCCAGCTTTTCCATGTGAAGAGACGCCCATAAAAAAGCAGGATTTTTAGTTCCACAGAGTGTGCATTCATCTGTAGTCCCAGGAGGAATCTTCAGCTGTTAATTTTAATCGAAGAGAATGGGACTAACAATAATGTCGGGTGTTTTGGAGAGGAAATGTAGTCTGTTTCAGACCACATTGTGAATTATAGTAAAAATGAACCTGACAATAGCCCATGTTTTATGTCCTGAATTATCAGGCCAGTCACCAGTCATAAGTCTGAGATAAAGCTCATTGTGTATGCTGTTATAAAAGTGCCTGTTTTTGAAGTAGAGAACTTATAGATCTTGAGTGAATAAAAGCAATTTGAGCATACAAAAATTCTATTTTGTGATCTATTTTGTGTGCTCTGTCTCTATTTTTCCCTCATGTTAGTTGTGATGTATGTTCCCACTAACGTGCACACTCTCTCAGAGCGTCACTTTCGCTCTCTCTGTATATCTGCTGTCTGTGCACTCAACTTTGCCTGGTCCTCATATTTAACTTGGCACAACCACAGATTATATATATTAGTGGACAAAGTGGCCGCGACGTCACCCGTTGTTTTCTGAACAGCAGTTTTGAGGTCTAACCTCCTGGATGATATTTTGGAGCCAAAAACTGGATGTAGCCATATTTAGACAAAAGGCTACAGGAGAGTCAGCTGATCACAGAAGCACCTAAAATTTCAGATTGATCAGTCTGCTGTCCAATCAGACTGACCAAGGCAATTGCCTTTGTTGAACGCATGTCTAACAGTGCTACTTCCTGCCACTCACACTTCAAAATAAAATATTGAATATTAAATGATTTCATCTTAAATTAATATTCATACATTATAATTTAAGTAAACATTTGTATTTCATCCTGTTTAATATATGATCCTAATGAAACAGACAGGTTAGTTACATGTTTTATTTGTTCATTTCAACTTTATTGTCACACATTATAGAACAGGAACAAGGAAAATTTACTGTGTTGCTCGAGCTAATAAATACAGACATATTTACCAGAATTAAGTCAGGATAACCTAGCAATGTAAAATGTATATGATTTAATACTTTAACAACATGGGGATGATATATTTTCTAAAAATTCGCAAATCTTTAAAGCTTAAAAATAACTTTCATCTTGTGTTGTTTTTTTTCACTCAATCTGAACTGTTGAACTGGCATTAGCTTGGAGTTGTTAGCCACTGCTAGATTGTAATGTTAGTCGCTGTTAGCTTGGTAGCTAATGTTGCCGGGAGAAATATTATTTATTTGACTGAAAAATGATTCTTATATTTTGACCCTCTTATAACCAACAGTGACACATACATTCATAAATTACTTGGACATACATTAGAGGAAGTAGTAGCCCAACACTTGTGTGTAACCAATCTGATTAACCAGCAACTGGATTGGACAGCAGACTGACCAGTCAGAAATTGTTGGTGTTTCAGGTCTGTGATTGGTTGAGAGTTGTGGCACAAACATAACGTGCAAAGTTGAGAGCAAAGCAATAGCCAAACATACTGAGAGAGCAACAGCAACACTCTGAGTGAGTGTGCACGTCAACAGGAACGCACATCACAGCTGACTGGAGCTGACTGCAATCACAAAGTAGAATTGTATATGCTCAAATCGCTTTTCTTCTCACAATATGTAGAAGTTCTCTCCTTCAGAAAGAGGTACAAATATAATTCCATAATTGTGTAGAAGAGAACTGTAGAATCTGAAGATGGGAAGTAATGTTTTTCTCCACTTTTCTTGCCATTGCAGTGTAATCTCATCTGTTTTGAGTGACGTATTTAACATAGTTTCCATGTGATTATTGAGAAATGGTGATTTATTTACAGTATGGGTCATTATGCACAGTATGTGTTAAGCATTCCACTCAAATTACCCCAGACTCATCTTTTTATGTGGAAAGACCTGAATAAAATTAGACACTGAAGATGGATTGTCAAAATAATTCCCACAGCACCAGGGTGTTTCACATTTTTAACATCTATTCAGAGAGGTCAACCTAAGTTTACTTTTCCACTTTTGCTTGGACAAGAGCCTACTCTATCCCCTAGAGACTGAAAGTTGAAAATGTTGTAAGTCAAAAATGACCAGATTATAGGGAGGGTTCCTTCCCTCAGAGCTATAAAACCACAGTCAGTGCATTTCATGGATCTGACCCAATTTGAAACAAACATTACAGCAAATGTCCACACATATTATCTCACAGTGTTATAATGGTACACTCACTGTAGTACTAAAATGTGTAGCTGAGGCTTTTCTGGATCCAGTTGTGGGTTGAAGTTTGCATTTATGGTAGAAATCAGCACCTAATTCACAAAAATAAATTTCGTATTCATGGTATGAATAGTTTCCTAATTTGCAGTAGGTTAAGAAGTTCCTCACATTAGACCATCACTATTACAATGTCTATTTGACATCATAAATTCTTCTTTTACAACCTTCACAGCACTGGAAAACTGAACTGTTTGACTAAAAGCTTAATTGCATCTACTTCTTCCTCATTCACAAGCATGTGTTAAAGTCTTGTGAACTGTTCACACTTTGCAAAGAGGGCTGAGATTGTTCATTAATGAGCCTTTATGGTAGCAGACTACACTTATAAAACTCTAAACATCTTGACTTTAGAGTAATGAACCTGAGAAGTTAAACTTTGCATCATGGGCTACCTGTCTGACGTGGATGCAACAGATGGAAATGAACTGGATAAAAGTGTATTTGTGTGGTCTTTTATGAGCAGAGCAGTGCAGTAAACTGATGATGTTAAGCTACAGATGTGTAGCTTAACCTCTGTGCATCCTTATTGAAACAACCATGTATTCTGTAAAAAAGGAACAAGTTCATGAATAGATTCTTCACAGTTGTGTTTTCTCTCAGTGGTTGGATGCCGTCGGCCTCCGGTGCCCACCCATGGATCAACACAGGGTCTGTTTCATCACTCGGGGGCACGCATCACTTTCCACTGTGACCTTGGGTTTGAATTGCGGGGATTTCATAGTGCAGTCTGTCTAAGTGATGGCACCTGGAGTGCGCCTGCCCCACAGTGTGGTAAGACAATGGCTTTGTTTTTTTTTCGCCGCCAAATAATTACATTTAGGGTTCCAGAAAAAACATATGCATGCTATTAGCTTGTCCCTGGATTCCATACATTCTGCCCCATGGCGCATATTGTGGAAAAAGTCTAATTTGCAGCTTCTACAAGATTGTTTTTTCCTCCTTTCCAGTGCCAGTGGAAAGAGTGTGTTCTCTACCACCAAAGCCAACACACGGAGACCACTTTTTGGTTTATGGACCCAATGATGTTCTTGTGGCCTTACAGTACCTGTGCTACCAGCCCTATGAGCTCAGTGGGAGCTCCCAGAGAACCTGCCTTCCAAACAACACCTGGAGTGGGACTCCTCCTGTTTGTATCAAAGGTTGGATGAAGCACAAAAACAATACAACAAAGGACATATGAGGGTCATACTTAAAACAATACAAAAGTGAGCATAACATTGTACTAACTCATGTAAGTTGTTCAAATTGCACAGGTTGTTACAGTAACTATTCCTCCTTCCACCTGGTTTGTAATATTTTTCACTAAATTTTTAAAGAGTGTTCATACTTCGTGAACTTGCTCCACAACTGGTTTGAATTCCTGGACCAGCAGGAAAATTGCTTGGGGAGGATGAAAACCACCACCTGTACCCACCTTCATCACCACCACTGTAGGTCCATGAGCAAGGTGCTTAACCCCTGAATGCTCCCTGGGCGCTGCACAGTGGCCCACTTTTGCATTACTTTTGGAGCAACCATGATAGTGTTTTTTGCTTTTGTTTTATAGATAAATATCAAATATAAGATGTTTATGGGTCAGAGAAAATCATTAGCAGTCAGCTAATTTGATAATAATAGTACTTACTGTATTTGTCTTTTATCCACAGTGAATAACACACTCCCCGAGGCAGACAAGGAGAGAGATACCCCAAAAGAGACAGAAAAAGAGAACAAAACTGACAAAGAAATCAGCAAGACAAAAGGGAAAGGTCAACAGAGCACAAGTGGAGAAAAAGAAAGTGTTGGAAGCAAGGATATAAACACGGGGCACATGAATACAACAGCGACTGACAGAGAAGATAAATATACCGGTAGAGTTCCAGAGGAAACTGTGGCTGAGGACAGGAATGAAGGAGGCCTAGAGGAAAAAAATGCTGGAGGTAGCAAAGATAAAGTGGACAGTAATGGCCCAGACAACCGCCTGAACACGGTTGAAAAGCTTGATCCTGAAGTTGTGCATAAGCCTGAGACAAAAGACAGTAACCCGGACAAAAACGTGGACATTGGAAAAACAGATATCACAGAAATAGTGGTGATAAAAGACAAAGGCCAAGTGGAGAAGGAAAGAAAAGATGAACAGGTTAATGGTAAACGTGATCCGGATAAATTCGGGCCTAATGACACCAAGCTGCGGACTGTGATATCTGAGGGAGAAAACACTGTGGAGGTATTTGAACTTGAAATGACCAACAATACACTGGCGCATGATGTTAAAGACACAAGAAAAGAAAATAATACAGTAAGTCTTCCAGATTCAGGGAGGAAAGTGCTTCCCACAAGAGTCAACATTACACAGTATACCATGTACAGAGCAGGAGGGGAGGAAAGTGGGAAACCAAAGGAAAAAACGACAATCATACAGGAGAAGGAATCCACAGAGAAAACAAAGGAGGAGATGGAAAGGGAGAAAGACAAGGAAAAGGAGAAAGAAATCAACCAAAGCATCACTGGTAAGGCACTCATTAAAAGTCACGCGTTGGTACAGAACTGCACCATTTCTCTGGTCCAGAACTTTACTGACTTACATGTCACTGATCACAGAGAAGAGCTGCCCTCCTCTGCCTCGACTCTTCAACGGCTACCACAACGCAGTGCCGGGAGTGGAGCCTGCGACGGTGGAGTTCGCCTGTAACCACTCGTATGCTTTGAGTGGAGACGCCCGACGTACGTGCCAGTCAGATGGTTCTTGGACTGGAAAGCAGCCCCTGTGTGTCAGAGGTACTACAACCTGTCTGATCACTGGTCTGTGCTGGTGTTAGTTACAGTTGTGAAACACATGTTAATTATCCTGCACATGCAACACAGGAATAGTATAGCTGCATTTCCTCAAACAAAGCCAGGATTCAGTCATAAGACAGATTTCTTAGAGCAACCAGAGTGGAATCCACACAAACAAGTAAAGGATGGTTTTCAAAAACAGCACATATGGATACATTTCTGGTGTCTGTTATATTATTTTAAACACAGAACGGTTGCTATAATTGCTTTAGTTTAACACACATGAGTATAGAGTCTCATTTGCCTCTCTTCTGGGCTAACCAACCTAACTTAGGAAAAAATATTGCATTACGGTCATTATAATTTTCTGATCATGACTAAAATCATTCCAGGTTTGTTCATGTTGAGCTGCAGAGACTTTTCAGCAGCTCTGAACAGATTATGGGAATGGCAATGACATGACTTCTTGTTTGTAGCCTGTATAATAATAGGTTTACCCCAAACTGCTGTTTTTTTTTTTTTTTTTTTACTTATAAGGTCATCCTTTACTTTTTTTATTTATTTCAGGAATCTAGAGGCAGATGGCGTGCTCTCTTTGAGAAACTAACTAACCATGTTTTAGTCAGCTACTAAGGATGAAATAAGGTCATCTTTTGCAACTTACAAACATTAAATAGTGACAAAATTCAGTCAGGATCAGAATATTATCTGCCGTTTTCTGTAGACTGTAATGCAATTTTTTTCTGAAGTTAGACCTCATGGGTCAAAATTGGAGGGGAAAGAATTATAGTCTCTATAATGCTGCTATTTTAAAAATCAGTGTTGTAAATCAGTCTGTCTGATTTCAGTTCCTGCAGGTGTTAATGATAGTTTGTAAAAGTAGTCAGTATTGCATCTTACATCACAGTAGGAAGTTAATCCTGACACAAGAAAGACCCTGTTAAAATAATGTATTTAATTCACTGGAAAGCTAAAGGGTTTTTTAACAGTCAGGAAGTGTGAGCTTGAAACTCAGGGCAGTTTAACTTTGCAAATTTAAAGCCATTAATAACAACGTCCTGAGCCAAATTTTTCTACTTAATCAGATGAAATAATGTATATGACCGGAGTCTAATACACAAACCATAAAATACAATAAATTCTATTCATCAACATAAGAAACTAGAAATAAAGCCTGTCTCAAATTAAAGCCTTAAAGGGTAAAAGTAAAGGCCTGGTACGTAAGTACAAAAATTCCCCAACCAATATGTAGGAATTTATTACTGTTGAATCATAATTTTGTTAGTCTCAACATTTGACATGTCTATAAATTTTGGTGAGCTGCATATATCAGAAAAAAAGATCAAATCAAAAAGTCAGAATAATAAAGGCCAAGAAGATACATAAAATAATAACATTTTCATGTATATTACTCTCTAAATGTAAAAAAAAAAAAGATACATACAATACAACTGAGGGTTAAACTTACTTATTCATATTCAACTTATTACTTTTCACTAAAACAAAAACAATCAAGAAAATGAACAAAATGATTAAAAAGATTAAAATAAAATGTAATAATTAGTCAAGAAAATTAAGAAATTAAAAAAACACGTAAACCGAACAAAACATTCAAGAAGTGAATTCAATTCAGTTCAATCTTTATTTGTATAGCGCCAATCATAATCGCCGATTATCTCTAGGCGCTTCACAATTCGA